>JAHLSL010000015.1:31168078-31215923 GCA_025920805.1 Petroica traversi
GCGGGCCGAGAACCAGCGCCGGCCTGTTTTCCAGCCGCCTCCCCTGCGGCCCGCCCCGGCTCCGCCTCGAGCATCCCCCGCCTCCGCCTCCTCCTCTTTCCCCTTCTCCGCCTCCGCCTCCTGCGCCGCTTCCTCCGCCCCGCTCGCGGTCTCGGGCAGTTTCAACGTGAAACTGCGAAGGTATGAGCTGCTCTTCGGTGAAACAAGCGCGTTAAACTTAATTTTCTTGCTTAGCGGGACGGGTCTTTATCAGCTTTTGCGCTGTATTTCAAGGCTGCTTTGGTACCCCTGCTCCGGGGCGTTCGCCAAACAGCAGAGCAGACTCAGTGTGGAAAATAACTTAATTCCTGCACATTTTTTTTTCCTATTCCTGTCCAGACAATGAAATTAATCTCGTCAGAGTCCGATTCGCAATTAAAGCCCAGCCTTTGGACCAGAAAAACACAGTCTACTACAATCCTACCCAAACAGCGTCACGCTTTCTTATCTCTCACCATCTGGTTTCTGCCACTCGTTGGTATCAGTGTTCCTGCACTTGCATAAGGCAGTGCGATATACTGATAAAAAAGTTACAGAAAATCAAAAATAGGCGTAACTTTAAACTTTTTCAGCTTGAAGACCCCTAAAAGCCAGCAAATTATTTTCTCCAACATATGTATGTGTGCGTATATATATATAAACTAAAATAATGTATATGCAATGTAAATATATGTATATATAATATCTGTATACTGTATATATACTGCAATACACATTTATGTATGTATACATACACATATACTAAATGTATATTGGACACTCCATCCTTGGAAATGTTCAAGACCAGGTTGGAGAAAGCTCTGAATAACCTGGTCTAGTGGAAGGTGTCCCTGCCCATGGCAGGGGCTGGAGCTGAATGATCTTTAATGTTCCTTCCAACCCAAAACATTCTGCAATGCTGCACATAATGATACTCTTAAGTGGCTCTGGGCACAGAGCTTTTGCCATGGAGACTTCTTCCAAATGGAGAGGAAAGTCAAAAAAATCCAAATCCACTCTTACAATTTGGGAGATGGCATTTAGAGCCCTAAAACAAAGGGAAGATGTCCCTGTTCCTTCTGAATTTGTCGCCTTTCATGCAGCTGCAGGGTAAAAGGCTCCTCTCCAAGCAGCAGCCCTGTAAACACAGGTTTTATTAAATTACAGCTTCTTTCCAAAAAAAAAGTTTGTGACCAGGATTGAGCAACGTGTAACTCACGGGATGCGGGTCCACCATGGAGCTGGAACACTCAGACATCCCGCAGCCTTCCCATTAAATGCTGGCTGAAACTGCTTTTGGATGCCTGGAGGGAAAGTCTGGAGGAAAGACTGCGCCTTGGATGGAAATCAGTCATGTCTGCACATTGCCTTCAAGCATTTTAAGGTTTTATAAAACACGCTCAGTCGCCTGCCAGGGGTTTGCACCTGCACGGCTGGGCTGAGGTTGCTGAGCCAGCCAAAACATCTGGGGGAAACAGCAAGAATAACCCAGATTTGGGTTTCCCAGCTTCTATCAGGTACCAGACAACCGTGCAAACTTTTCAGTTTCAGATATGCAGTGCTTGCAGGCTGGTTTCTTCCAGACCTTGGGCTTCCCAGACTGCCCTTCAGTGCTGAAATCAAAACCTGCAAAGCCCATCGAAACACCCAGATGCTGAAGCCACTGTAGTGTTTGACAATCAGTCTAGGACAAGGGACAATATAAGAAGCATATAAAGCTGTTGGAGAGTATCCGAAGGAGCACCAGGAATTGGGGAAGGATCTAGAGGGAAAGCTTTACAAGGAGTGGCTGAGGTCCCTTCATTTGTTCAGGTGGAGAAGAGGAGACTGAAGAGAGCCCTCACCGTGGTCTGCAGCTTCCTTAGGAAGTGAAGAGGCAGCTCTGATCTCTACTCTCTGGTGACCATTGACAGGACCCAAGAAAATGGCATGAAGCTGTATTGGTGGAGTTTAGCTGGATATTAGGAAAAAGTTCTTCCCCCAGAGAGTGGTCGGGCACTGAACAGGTTCCCTAGGGAATGGTCCCAGCCCCAAGGCTGCCAGAGCTCCAGGAGTGTTTGAACACACTCTCAGGGATTGTTGGGGTTGTCATGTGCCAGAGGAGCCAGGAATTGGACTGGTTAGTCCTTGTGGGTCCTTTCCAACTCAGAATGTTCCGTGATTCTGCGGCCATACGCTGTTTGGGATGTGGTTTGAGAGCCTGCCACCATCGGAATACCTGTCCCCACCAGCACACCCCAGGAGCCAGCCCGTGCCTGGTGCTGGGCTCTGCCCTCCCACTCCTGCCTTCCCACCCCTGCCTCACAGCCTCAGCCGAGCCTACAGGTGGGAGCAGAGCTTTGCAAATTAAAGGGCTTCAGGGAAATGAGCCATATCCCAGTTCTAACCAGCTGTATCTGGAAAGAGAGGAATTGGCAGTGAGGTTGGTTATGTTGGCTGGAAAGATCAGCCTTTCCCACCAGACCGGACGAAGTCTGAGGTGATAAGGAAATAAGGACAGTTTGATGGTCCAGCCTGGAGATACCTATCTGCAGAGGACGGAGGGGAAGCCAGGATTTCCTGCCTGGAGTCCTCAGCATCTCCCAGAGCAACACCTGCCCCTCAGGGCTGCCTCTAATCCAGGCTGTGTTTGTTGGGAGCCAAAGAGGAGCCACGAAGGACAGACTGGAGCCCCCTGTTCTGCAGAGAAGCTGACCCACGAGGGATGCTTGTCATCCAGCAGCTGGCAAAGTTGGTGAGCCAATTCCTACTGAATGGCACTTCTATTTCCTCCCCAGCAAATAAACAACAGGGCTGCAGCAGCTCTGAGCTCGCCTGGCTGCGACGTGAAGGGTTTGAACTAAATCTAGAAAGCTCTGGGTATTAGGAGTCCCCTGGGCTCTACCCTCTTTCTCCAGCTTAAATTTGGCAACAGAGCCAGCCCTAAACCCTAAGAATGCTTATGAGGGGTTTTGAGGGCACGCAGAAATGCAAATACCTGTGGGAAAATAAAGCTAAAATGCCTTGCAAGCCTCTGTTTAATACAGTGTTTGAGGCATTAAGGAAGAGGAATTGACAGATATGACTGAGGCTGATGCTTTGTGCAGACAGTAGTCCCAAGGAAATTTGATGAAATCCTAAAATCAGCACTTTTTGTGCCTTTGACATTTGTTTTCTATGAGCAGATCACACAGTGAATAAAGCATCTTTCCTGGGAAGCACTCATGAAGGACAGGTTTATGACCAAAATGTAAAGCAAATGGTAAAAGTCTGGAGAGTGTAACCTAAAAACTACGGAGGAGAAAGTCCTCCTTGTGCAATGCACCTGAAAGGATTGCCCAGAGCTGCAATCCAGAGACATAATGGATGTGAAGAAAGAGAAGTGAATTTCTGTCTGGAAAGTCTCATTCTGGAAGGGTTTTTTGCACCACAGAATGGACAGAACTAGCTTAGGTCTGATGTCCTTCACCACACACACCTTGAGATGGGGAAGGAGTTCCAGAAAATAAATCAGGAGAGTTCATGATGGGCACACAGAAGGTGGGAGGGTACCTGAGCACTATAAAAAGCTGCATTTCTGGGTTTGGCCAAGAAAATCTATTGGATTGACCAATGCTGCTTTTTTTATTTTCTGCCAAGCAAAAAAAATTACTTAAAGCCATTAAGTGATCGTTCTCTAGATTGCTATTGACCAACATAATGCCCCATTTCTAGAACTGTCAGGTGAGATGAGCATTAAGCCTGGCATGAAGCTGTTTTAGGCAGATAAAGATCCAGGTGCCTGAAAAAGAGAGCAGGAGTGGCAAATAAAAGGCACCACAGAGTACCCCTCTGTGCTGCAAAGCACCACATTCCTGATGTTTGGCAGGAAAAGGTTTTGCCTTTTACTGTTGTCACACAGCATTTTTCATCCTCATATTTAAAAATGTGGGGAAAAGTGCTGTTACCTACTGGAAGTCAGGAATCTCAATACGAAGACCCCTGATATGAGGCACAGGGTGTGCTGTGCTTCAGAGGTTGCCCACTCTTGCCAAGATTTGACTTTGACATTAAATGGGTGTCTGCAGTGAAAAGGCCTCATGAGTTTAGCTCAAGTTTTTGAGGGATCCACTCGCACACTGACATCTGGCAGAACCCTCATGAAGCTGAAATATAATTCAAACAGAAAATATGTAGCTCAGAACAGGGAGGGTTTCTAACCCAGGAATCCTAAGTGTACCTGGGTGCTGATTTTGCTCAGGGCAGGGTGACACACAGTGACAAAGCCACTTGTGTTTCCCCAAGCAGGACACCACGTACAGTCTGAAAAAAATGCCCTCGTTAAGTAACTACAGCAACTCCAAATAGCCCAGCTGACTTTTCCATCCTCTGCACTGTTTGTTTACTAGTGAAAGACTAATCCCTTTTACCTGCAACGTAGGCAAAGCAAATTTACCATGAGGGCCCACATATAATGCTGTATTATCTTTCCATCCATCCGCAGTACGGAATTTCCATGATTCATTCACCCACTTGAGGACTAAAACAAAAACATACATTCCCAGGAGAAAAACCAAACCCACGTCCGGTGCAGGAGACAGAAGCATTCTAACATAAATACAAAATCCCACCAGAAATTTTATCTGAAGCAAGGCTGAGGATCACAAGCACAAGGAGGAAGGACAGAGATCAAACAGTATCGCCTCCTGTGGGTGTTTTTCCCCTTTTCCTCACAATCCCCTGACAATAAGTCAATAAAAGGTTTTACCAAGACTACAAAGGGAACCTGAAAGCCCAGCAGCCTCCCTTTGAAAGTAAATTCAGGCTACAGACAGTTTCAAAAGTCACTTCAGAGAGTCTGCCCTTTGCTAAAAAAGCCCTTCTGACCTTCCAGTCATCCCAGTGTAGCTGCAGCAGTTCAAGGGAATGAGTAACAATGACCTTTGCTATTCAGTCATCATTTGCCAGGCTGTTCAAGTGACAGAGAGCTCTCTCATAAATATTTCCCTGTGATGATGATCAATCTGGACACAGAACAACCACCCAGCTCACCTTTGTGGTTAGAAATAAAACTAGTCCAGGTGAGGAGGAGAAATTCTCCTCACAGGTTTGTTCATCCTTATTCCCTTCTAGGAAGGTGATTTCCAGAATGAGATGCTCAAGCAGTAATTTCTGCTGATATCCTGAGAGCTACAGGCTTTAACACTTTCCTACGTGGATATCTGGGAGAATATAGCTGCTGAGAAAAGTATCCAATCTCAACATGAGGAAAAAAATCCATATGCAGAAGGTCCTTTGGAATACTCAATAAATTGGTGTGGCAAGCACACACCCCGAAAGCTTGAAATGTGCTGCTGTGTCTGACTTACATCTATCAAGCTTCAAGTCCCAATTACTTATTCTTACCACAAATTTCTCTCTGCTAAATTTAAAAATCCCTCATGATTCCGTTTCTGTGAGTTCTTGTACCCAAAGTACCCTTTTGGTTTCATTTGGATGAGGAAAATTGGAAGTGCTTTCCCTGGAGCACAGGCAGAAAGCAGGTTAAAAGATGGCACTGTCTCCTACATGCCCCTGTGTGCTGGCCAAGAAACAGCCTGAGTCTCACAAGTGGGAGAACAGGAATCACCACTCTCAGCTCCCAGTTTTTTTCTGCTCAGGGACTTTGTGGGGTAGACTTGGCTTCTCTCTGTTTAATAACCTTCTTTGGATTTTGTTTCCATGAGCTGGTCTGCTCTCCTCAGGTAAAATATTGATGATGCATCAAGGAAAAGCATCAATGGCACATCCTTTGATTTGCATGGAGTTGTTTCCATTCATCGCAGAATCACAGATTCATGGAGTGGTTTGGATTGGAAAGGCCCTTAAAGAACGTCCTGTTGCAATCCCCAGCTATGGGCAGGGACATCTTCCACTGTCCCAGGGGCTCCAAGCCCTGTCCAGCCTGGTCTTGGACACTTCCAGGGATCCAGGGGCAGCCACAGCTTCTCTGGGCACCCTGTGCCAGGGCCTCCCCACCCTCACAGGGAACAATTCCTTTCCAATATCCCATCCATCGCTGCCCTCTGGCAGTGGGAAGCCATTCCCTGTGTCCTGTCCCTCCATCCCTTGTCCCCAGTCTCTCTCCAGCTCTCCTGGAGCCCCTACAGGCACTGCAAGGGGCTCTAAGTTCTCCCTGGAGACTTCTCCAGGCTGAGCACCCCCAGCTGTCTCAGCCTTTCCTCACAAGAGAGGTGCTCCAGCCCTCGGTGCTCTCATGTCCTTATATTGTGTGACACAGTGAGCAGCCGGATTCTCAGCAATTTATCCCTGGTTTGTGCACCTCTAGCACATCCTTCACAAGTTATTCCTGGGAGATCCAATCTTATCTCACCCAACATGCCTTCTTGTGAGAGCAGCTGTGAACATTTACACCCCTTTGTCGCCAATCCAACAGGTTGCACAGAAACCACAATCACTTAAACGATTCTGAACACAGAAAGAATCCAGGAAGTAAGAATTTGGCAGGTGCAAAGGAACAGGGTTGGGATGTGGAAATCTGGGAGGAGGTTTTGCTGCTGACAGCAGTGCAGCTCCTGCCTTTATCTCACAGCAGGTAGAGGAAAGCACTGTGGGAAAATGCAAACTAGTCTCATTTCAGATCTCCAGCAGCGCCAGGTGTTTCAGATAACACATCTCTTATTGCTGGGTATTTGGACATTTCCTTTCAAAAGCTGATACCTACAAAAGCCAGGGAACAATCCTGAGAACCTGTCCTGTTTCCCAGTCCCTGCAGCCCCTGCCTCCCCTCCTGTGCCGTGGCACCGTGGTGCCCACTGCAGCCTCCTCGCAGCTCTCAGCCCTTTTCCCTGCCCAGAGCAGCTCCCTTTTCCTGTTCCCTGCCCATGCCTGGCTCCCAGCTCCTGGGGGTGCCGAGTTCTGCAGTGCTCAGCACAGAGGCTGCCTTTGTGCTCCACACGTGTTCCCTGCCAAGAGCTGTGAGCCACCCTGGCACTGCACTCCCTAAAAATAGCCTTGCCCCACGGATAACCCTCTGCCTCTCCGAGTGGCTCATCTTAAAGATAAACCCTCCTAGTGATGCCGGAATGATTTTTGTCTTTTCTTTATATACCTTTTACACAGTTCTGTGTATCCACAAGTATTAGCATGCATACTTGTAACCCTTTACTTAGTGTTTTGTAAGTGTTCTACAGGCCCTGAGACTGAACAGCCCAGAGCTGCAGAGCCAGGGACACCAAACATTCCCACTGGCTCAGGAACCCAAGGTCTCCTGACAGGAGGATTCTGTAAACTTGAGCTGAGCCCACCCCAACCTCATTATTGGGCTCCCTTGTTGGATCTGTGCTGTGTAAAGTCTAGAACTGGTGTGTGTGATTGATGGGGGTGCATTTGCCACGCTGTCACCTGGGTGAAGTGGATGCATCAAACAGGATCCTGATTAAAATACTGAGGTAAAGACCCCAACCCTCTTAACTGTGTCTAGTTTCGTTTTCATAACACCAGGAAAAAGGCATCACTAGAAACCCACACAAAATGGGGCACAAAAACACTCCTGGGGTGCGGGGGAAAGCTCTGAAGGAATGGCCCAAGAGGTGCAATGAAGAACAGAGGCCCAGCACAGCCACAGGCAGACTGGAAAGCAGTGCCAAGGGGCCTGGGGAGCAAGTGTTGTGTGCAACCTGCACACAGACGTAATACGACAACTGCTGAGCTGCAGGGGTTCTTTTGCAGTCAGGTCCAAGTTCTGTGTGTGGAGACACAGCACTGCCAGCGGAAGAAATCCAAAAGAACAGCAATCCGCCTGGAAAAGCTGAAAAAACACTCCTTCTTTACATAAGGATGCGTATCTTGGATGCAAAACAGACCCAGATAGCATTTTTGCCCTTCCGCAACTTGCAATATATCCATTTACTTTTTCCCATTTTATTTTAATAACAGGGGAGTCATGCGAGCTCGATTGACGGGCTGGTTCCCAGGGAAACACGAGCAACTTATTTCTCTTAAATAGCAGGCACAAATGTTTCCTGTGTTAAACTGCACAGCCTGCTGTGACATTCAGATCTCCAGGATATAATCCCAAAAGAACAGAATGTGTTTGCCTGGCTCTGAGGTGGGGAAGGAAAGAGGTACCAGCACTCTGCAGCTGGTGATGGGTGCTCAAAAATTTTTTGAGGATCTATGTCCCTTGTCCCAGACCCTAAAGAAAGGGCAAAACGAGTTTAACAGAAAACAAATGGTAAAATTACCCAGTATTCCTGGGAGAGAAATGGAAAAAGGGAAATCAGTAATAGCAAGCCTTTAAAATCTCAGTCAAAATGCCAGGCTGGCTGCCCAGTGTTGCTGGGACACATTAGGAGAATAAAAAGAGCCACAGTGCTCAGGCTCCATCCAGCTTGGGAAGCTGCTTTGGCTGGTGCAGATGAAGATGGGAAGGGACTTGGAAAAGAAAATGTAAGACTAAGCTGAGCATCCTCATAAGGTGCTCTCTGGGGGCATTTGGGGCACCTCAAACCTGGGATTACCTACAGAAAGGACATATATCCTACATAAGGATTTTTTTGTGTAAGGATCCTTTTTGTGCTCCTTCAGTTCTTCTTTTACTTCTGTGAGCCAATATTAAAGTGAGCAGGTGATAATTTGGCCTTGGAACAACTTTTTCCCTTTCCTTGCACAGTTCCCTTTTTGGTTCAAACAAAAAAAACAAAAACAAACAAAAAAGAAACCCTAAACTTTTTTTCCCCCCTCTGTTTCTTCAGGATTCAGAAAAGAAAAAAAAAATTATAATGAAATACAGGTTTTGCTTGCCAAAGTTTCCAGGTGCCCGAAGTCCTGTTACTGGGACACTGAACAAACAGCCCTCAAACATGATCCCTGCCTTTGTTCTGCCAGCTGAAAACTCAGGTCACTCCGCACCCAGGCACCACCTCAGAGCAGAGATATTCCACTGAGAAAAATTCTCCTTTCATCAGGCAAAGGACACCAGAAAGGAACCTGGATTTTTTTTTTTTTTTTTTTTTACTGAGTTGCTGAGGGAGTTTGCTCACCAAGGAATATTTTCTGTGAGGTCTCTGTCCACGCAAGTGACTCAGCTCAGCAAACAGCACGGGTGATTCACTGCTCTGGAGTGTGCCAGCAGTGGCTGGAGACCTGCGTGGTGCTGAGTCTGTTCCTCAGCAGGAAACAGCCCCAATAAATGACATCAGCAGCGTGATTCAGTCACTGGGACCATGGACTACAGGGCTCCCACTCAGATTCCCCTTCCCCAGACAGCTTTTTCTCTCCTGTGCCCCTCAGCTGTTGGCTCCCCATGCCAGGACTGGCTCTTGCTGCACAACATTCCGAGCTGGGCTGAACTGCAAACCCCAAAGGGACTGAAAGAAGGAAGTTTTAGAAGGAATATTGGGAAGGAATTGATCCCTGTGAGGGTGGTGAGGCCCTGGCACAGGGTGCCCAGAGAAGCTGTGGCTGCCCCTGGATCCCTGGAAGTGCCCAAGGCCAGGCTGGATGGGACTTGGAGCAACCTGGGACAGTGGAAGGTGTTCCTGCCCATGGCAGGGGGTGGGAATGAGATGATCTTTAAGGTCCTTTCCAGCCCAAACCATTCCATGAGTCTACGATTCCATGACTGCATGGTGAATTCACTCAAACGGCAGAATTCAAACCATCTCCCTGAACTTTTCATGAATACACAGTAGAAAAATAAAGTTACCCAAAGGAAATGAAGTGGACCAACCACCAAAGGTAAAAGACAATCTTCAGGGAATTACTTGCACACAGATGCACATCCCCCAGTCCACCTCCAGCTGGAAACATCTTATGAGGTCATTGAAACAAATCAAAATAGGAGACGAGGCCGATTTTTAGAGCAGTCTGAGAAATTGTGAGAGTGCATTAAAGAAGTCATTCCTTTTCGCTGTGTTCAGGACACACAAACACCCAGCAGCTCCCCACATCCTGATGTTTCAGGTTTGTCTGAATCTTGCAGATATTTTCCACGGAAACAGAAAAAAGTGGTCTCAAATAAAATAAACACGATCTTACACAACTTAACCCTTCAAAACTAGGAGTGCCTGATGGATGAAACAAGCACCTTATGCCAAATTTTCTTCCTGAAGAAATTTTTTATATTTTCTTTATATTTTTGTGATTTCCCCTGTACATCTGCTGCCAACACAAGCCACAGAGCAGACCTAAAATGGAAAAGCACTTCATTCCTGTACTACTTTTTCTATTCCTGTCCAGATAATGAAATTAATCTCATCAGAGTCCATCTCAACTAAATCCTAACCTGGGGACCAGAAGACCAGAGCCCACCACAATCCTACTCAAACACCATCAGGTTTTTTTGTCTCCCAGCATTTGTTTTCTGCCACTCAGACACATCAGTATTTCTGCAGTTCCACAAGGCACTGGGATATACAGAAGAAAACAGCTATAAAAAACCAAAACCAGGCATAGCTTTAAATTTTTTTCAGCTCAAAGACCCCTAAAAGCCAGCAGAGAATCAGCTCCCACTTGTGCATAGCCCAACCTACAGCCCATGGTCCTGCTCATCTTTGTTACCTTTCGCTGAATCTTGCTGCTGGTGGAGGTGGCTCAAAGCGGGTCCCTTTAAATCCTTTGTTGTGTTTGCACAAGTGGAAAACAGCTCCTGTAAAAAAAAAAATTCTCTGTGTGTGCCAAGCCGTGTGTAGAGATTATGAATCACTAAATGGCAGCCACGTGTCAGCAAAAGTAGCAGGAAGTGTCTTGCCTTTGACCTTTTTTTATGTAGCCAGAGCACTTGGTAGCATATAGTTATACAGATCTAATCACCCCTGCTAGCCAAGAAACATCTGATCTGTTGCCTGCAAAGTGTGTTTTGGCTATTAAAATTAAATTTAAAGAAGAATATTCAGTTTATCTGGCTAATAGTTGTCAGTCTGGGGAGACTCAGAGAGAGGCCTTTCAGGCTGTTGCTTTTGTGTGTTTGGAGGGCAGAGAATTCCTCTGGAGATTCTCTGGGATTGTAAGGGAGTGGAGGGATTGGAAGTCAAGGTGAGCCTGTCCTTTGGCCCACCTCTCATTTCAACACACATCCTTGTTCCACTGAACTGAGCTGTGAGGTTGGGAAGCAGGAATGTGCTCACTCCTCTCCTTGCTGCACTCAGGGAATTTGAGACATGTCCTGATTTTTTACCAAATCCCACACATCAGAGAGCGTTACTGAATCAAGACAAAGCACCTCTGGGCTACAGTCCAGGGGAGAGCCTGGAGATCTTCTTGAATTATGCAGCTTTGTAAGTGCTGGTTCTTCCTCAAGTGCAAAAGATAATTTTTACACATTTCCACATTAAGGGCAACCGGAGTGCTTTTCCCAAAGGAGAAGGGGGTGCAGTGAGGTCCTGAAGGATAAAGGTTCAAGCCTTGGGATCCCCAGACCTTTATCCAAACCAGTTACTGAGGTAACCCATGAAGGAGATAACAAAATAATATACTCTTAGAAACACTGAATGGTTGGGTTGGAAGAGACCTTAAAGTCCATCCAACCCCCTGCCATGGGCAGGGACACCTTTCACTATCCCAGGTGGCTCCAAGCCCTTTCCAGCCTGGCCTTGGACACTTCCAGGGATGGGGCAGCCACGATAATCCATAATAATCCCATCCATCCATAATCATGCTTTCCATTACCATGTTCTGACTGCCCTGTGCCCAGCACTCTGAACTTGGAAATTGAAACCTGCCAGGAGAGGAGAGCACCAGTCTCTGCTGCTCCATGGACTTTCTCTGCCTTCCAGTGGGATCCTCTCCATGAACCCCCAGACAAAGACAAGCCAGGATCCCTCACCTGTTGTTGTTTTTTGTTTTTTTTTTTTAGTTAAAGCTCTTCTAATGACATAGAGGTCTGTTTTGCTTTCAGCATGGGTCAGGGGTGCCAGAGCAGCCTGTGGCCTTCTCTCCATCATTGGGGTCTCCCTGTCTGGTCAAACCAACTCAACAAGAAACTGAGTGTTTGGGGATCAAAATGCCACTGACACCAAGGTGAGCTGGTGGCCACTCCGAGAGGGGGCACGTAGCAGCAGGATCAGGCCTTTAATCAGACTGCTCTTCATGGATTCCTGTTGTCCTCCTCAAATTCCTTTTGTTCTTTCCTACATTTCTCCTCCCCCTGCTTTTTCTGGTTTAAAACTGAGCTTAGCCCTGTGTTCTGTCCACCCTGTTCTAGGGCTTCAGCTGTGACTCCACACTCCACAGCCACATTCTTGGAAAGGGTGCGCACACCCTGATGTTGGGGTTGCTGCAGCAACCAGCCTTGACATCATCACCTTCCCCACGTCCACCACTGTCACACAGGAGGTTGTGAAAGCCTCTTTGGCACCGCAGCTGCATATTTGGGTGGCTGGGGAGGAGACTCCTATTCCCAACCAGGGGTGCAAGGAGATGTCTCTCCAGAAGAGCAGGGTCAGACCGTGGCTTGGCAGCACCTGGATTTCTCCAAGGATCCCCTTGGCTGGCAGCCTGGAGCTTGGTGCTCCATCACAAAGTCCCTCATTCTTGCAAGGTGCAGCTGGAACAGGAGTCATTCAGCCCAAACACTCCCAGCAGAGTGGACTCCGTGTTCAGATGACACTGGCATCCCTGTAGGACGTGATTCCTGGAGGATTCCACACATCCTGTGTAGGTGTGGACAATGCATGACTCTTCCTTTCGGTGGTGACTGTGGCCATTTTACAATCAGGGCAGGGTCTGGATGCCACAGCTCACGGGTTTTATCAGATGCCAGAAAACATCTCATTTCTGGGTTGATGCATTTTGTTCACCTGAGATGTTTCTGGGACAAGGGACATCGCCAGCTCACACCTTGTCTTCAGGAGTGTCCAAATCTTTATCACGCTTCAAAACCCCACCCTTGCAATTGCTCAATCAGAAATCCAGATTTTATCAAGCCACATACACACCAAAATCTGAATTTTCCAGCCTTCAGCTGACTTACGACTTCCAAACATGTGAGCAGGTTGCTCCTGTAGATTCCCTGCGATCCCTTGAGGGGCACATGAATTTTACAGGAGGAATGTTTGTTGTTTCCGCATTGCAAACTTCAGGACAGCCAAGCCAAATGTGCTACATTAACATGAAAAATTAACTTTTCCTTGTATAAAGCAGATGAATCTCAGAGGCTTTTGGGGGCCAGTGCAGGATCTGGAGAGCAGCTTCATCAGCTCTGCTCCACTGAGCAACATCCACAGAGGAGAGGGAAGGGACTCAGCCTGACTTTGGGCTGGGGAGATGTGTTACAGACCTCAAACAGGAGGCAAACGGGAGATAACCCTGCCAATTCCTTTTTCCAGATATGTGGACCTTCCTTGGCCCCTTCAGTCTCACCCTCTGGAGCAAAAAGAGAAGTGGAGAGAGAATAAGTAATTCAATATGCAACAAAGCTGATAATTCCTAATTATTCCATGAGGATTTGTGCCTTGTGATCCCACTCTGGTGCAAGTCAACCACCAGCTGGTAAAACCTTTATATTTGTCACTCTTGCAATGAAATCTGGTGGAAGTTCATCAAATGCTTCAAGGGAAGGTAAAGAACAAAGGTCACAGATGAAGCCAGGCCTCTTCCATGCTTGTGCCAAGCGTGCTCACGGAAGTCACATTTCCTTAGGAGACCAAGATAAAGCCATGTCCATGGCAGAAATCCATGGAAACAAGCTCAGTGGGCACAGGGGAGCCAGGGCAGAAAGCCAGAGCCTATATCCAAGAGTGACGGGTTATTCAGGTCTGGGATGAGGTTACACCCAAGGGGATGGGATGGACAATGTGATGCTGTCACATTTCTTAACACCACACAGAGCCAGCCAGGATGCTTGGGAATTTTCCAGGCAAACATTTTATTTTTTTTCCATCAGAGTGTGCAGATTTGTGGAACGCTGGACATTTCACAGAAAACGCATTGCATTTGTTGGACCTCTGATGCAGCACGGCCAGAAGATGTTTCCACTGGACAAATTTACATCAGGAACCTGACTGCCAGTTCATGGCATGGTGAGGAACTCCTCACAAACCAACCAGTCTATACTCCCAGGGAGCCACACTTGTTGATTTGCAGTCAGGATCCCAGGCTGATGACTTGATGAGATCAAAACTTCTCCAAAAGTCTCTCCTGCTGCTCCTGCTCAAATATTGGGATCATCTTGCCAGTTCATGGCCCTGGAGCACCTATAAATCCATCCCAATTCACATTATCCCTAAGCTGTTGGGCTGTCCTGTAGGGCACTTCACTGCCCCATCAGTCAGGTAACCCAATGACCAAAACAGACCTAAATCTGTTTGCACTGATTGAAGTCACTGCTCCTTTTTTTTACCCATAAAAACCCCTGCCCTGTCACTGTTCCCACTGCTCCTTTGACAAGACAGCACACAGAAACCCCCAAACCAGGCCAGGCCAGGCCAGGTCATTACCCTGCTCCAGCCTCTCTTTGCAAAAAAGGTCCTTACAGGCACCTGTCCATATGTCCAGTCACATTTCCTGCCTGCAACTACTTTCTCCAGGGCTTAGACATTCCCATTTCACTGTGTAACACAAGGCCATGGACTTTTTCCACTACAAAGGGTCAAGCAGGTCCTTCACAGTCTTTGAACCAGCTACAAATGATCTAATTAACCAGGACTGTGGTCACACTGTCAGTCACCCTCCCCAGGAAGCAATTCCTGGTCTCCAGGTTAAATGCTGTGGGCTCTTGTCTGTACTGCTTGCCTGGAACAGATTAACCATGTTCACTCTGAACTGGGATTGCTGCATGTCTCTTTGGGGTGACCTGCTCCTTTGGGCACAAACTGAAATTATTGTTATTCCTTCAGCTCAAAGACCTTGTGAGGGTTGTCCTCAACCCCCAAAGTGGTGTGCAGGGTATGTGCAGAGTGCCCTTGGACACAACCTTGGGCATATGGACATGGCAGATGGTGCAGGACATGCAGGGGCAGTGCTGGAGCTTGGCAAGAGCCAGACTTCAACTCGAATGCTTTAAGCCAAGATGCCCTAAGGAGGAAGGAATGGAATGAAGCCACAGGCTGTGTGCGGCCCCCAGGCACAGGTTCCTCAGCCCCAGCATGAGCCCAGAGCTGACAGCAATGGGCCAGGACACATCCCCATGATCAGGGATTGTGCCAGTGCCTGTCACAAGCTGCAGCTCACAGCTGTCACCAAGCTCAGTGGGTTGCTGGTCTCAACCCAGGGACCAGTTCTCTACTCCCAGGACAGATCCAGTAGCTACATCCATTGCTGGGAGCTCTGTCCCCACCCAGCCTGGCTGTCCCAGAGGTCCTGGCAATGCCCACGTAGGGCATAGATGTGCTGTGCAGGGCACTGACTCACCTTTGTGTGCTGTCACCACGTGGAGCACAGAAATACAGAATTGTTTAGGTTGGAAAAACCCTTTAAGATCATCAAGTCCAACTCTCCACCCAGCACTGCCAGGGCCAGCACTAACCCACATCCCCAGGTGCCACATCTATGTGTTTTTGAACACTCCCAGGGACTCCACCACTTTCCTGGGCTGCCTGTTTCAATTTTTGACCACTCTTACAGTGAATAAATTTTCACTAACATCCAGAGAGATTTGCCCTTCTGGAAACCAAACCTTTCCCTTCTGCAGTTGCCTTCCCACCCCAAATCACACATTTACCCTTCTCTTCAAGCTGGCAAGCCTGTGTTACTCAAGGTCAGGCTGTTTAAATCCCAGCTGCAGCTTTGGTCTTGCTGTTTTGTGGAGGAGACACTTTCAGCATGTACAGCACTTCCTCTTCTGGGATGTTTGAGGATTGAGGCTGTGACCTTTGGCTGCTGTTGGGGTTCAGCAGCAGAGGCAGCAGTCCCAGGGGTGAGTGGGTTGAAAGAGAAAAGTCCTCTTCCTCCATCTCCTTAGGGACAAACTCAGACCAAAGCAAGCAGCCAGCCAGAGGTGGGACACACCTGGGACACTGCAGAGATCTTCTCTTCATCGGTGTCTCAAGCACAGGGGTAGATCTCAGCCCATCCTCTGAGCCTGGGCAACACTTCAGTTCCATTCCTGACTTTCAAATGGCCAGGAGTATGAACCCATCCCTGGAAGTTTTCAGGGTTGGATAAGGCTTGGAGCAAAATGGTCTAGCAGAAGGTGTCCCTGCCTTGGCAGAAGGATGGAACTGGATGGTCTTTAAGGTCCCTTCCAACCCAAACCATTCTAGGATTCGATGAATCTGTCAAAGGAAATTCATCCCAATGGAAATTCTTTGCATGTAAATATTAAATAGAACTTACCACAAAATACCTTTTGTACTCAATTTTTTTTACATATATTCATCTGTAGCTGAAGCCTTTCTGCTGCCTTGTAGAGTAGGAGTTATTCAGTTGACATCACAGTGGGATAAGCCCAAAGGAAAAGGCTGGGGAGGTCAGGAACCCCATGTTTGTAGTGATTTTATCAGGTTAAATCAGTAGCTGAGGAGGCTGAATGGTCCCCAGAAAGAACCAGGATGCACAACCTGACAGACTCATCCCTTTCCTATGGCAGAGCCCAGCACGGACACGGGAGCAGGTATGGAATGTGGGGATGTCTCCAGGAGGATTTTCCTGGCAGGTAGCACGGAAGAAGATTATGTCCCACTGCCCAGAAAAATTTACAAAGCTGCTGATGAAAATGGAAGTGACTGCAGAAGGTCAAATAGTACCATCTGCCTTGGCAGGGCCTGGCAGTACTTGGGGTGCTGCAGTCTGGCTTCTGGCTGAGGTGTGAAAACAAATCCTTCTCTCACAGGGCTTTTGAAGGAAAACAGAGGAAATCGCTACCTTGAGATGCATGACCGTCCTTCAGCTCCACCTTAATTCAGTCAAATTTGTGAGGAATCAATATTTTTTCAACCCAGTGCACACACATCCCATCACACACCAAGGTCTGCATCATCCAAAGGGTCCGGGTCTCACTAGGGCACCAGAGCAGATTTTGAGCACAGTGTGCAGCAAAGGTGAGAACTGCAAACCATGACAGCCTTTGGACCACAATTTCAGAGCAATTCAGAGTCCTTCCTGCCCTGCACAAACCTCTCTCATCAATCTGGTGACTTGGTTTGATACCCGGTACTAAAATGTGGCCTCAGAGAAGAAGTGGATTTTTTCAGATGTTCATCCAAAGATGTCCTGCCTGAGCACGGGCTGAGCAGCACATCTAAACTGGGGTGGACTCGAGGGATGGTTTTGGCTTCATTAATTATTCATTATAGATAATGAATATAATATAATTCTTTAAATTGTATATAATTCATGAAACCAATCTCACATGCCTCCTTAGTGACACTTGGCAGGACATGTTGCACATGCTGAAGGGAAGAAAACCCAAGGTCTGATCAAAGTGCTGAATCCTGGATTCCTCCTCAGTTCATGTTGTCCACATCCTGATAAACCAGAAAAACCTCAAGAGTGCTTTATGCTGCCAGTTAAAATGAGTCTGAAACATACAGAGGTTCGCAGTTCTGCACACTGGGTCACCTCTCCTTCTACAAAGGCTTCTGATACCTCAGCTTTAAAATGGACATGCAATAATAGGTTATAAATAAATACACCATTTGCTGCAGTGTGCAGCTATTTAAGATTTCCATCTGATATGAAAATGACCTATGAACCTCATGCCTCTGAATCCCAATAAGGTCCTTTAGCTCCTAACAGGCTGATTGCTGGATTTGCAGCTCCCACAGAAGCCCTGCCCCAAAGGTTAATGGGTTGGGAACTTGCAGCGTTTCTGATCTGAGCAGCACAGAGAGTTTTGGGTAGAAATGCTTCCTTTTAGCTTTTGGGAAGGTAAACGTGAAGTAATCTGCTGAATTAAAGTGGTTTCTTATCAGCCTAAGGGATAGAAGGACCTGAAGCTGGGGTGTCCCTGTGGAGTAGTTGGCCACCTTCAACTCTGCTCAGTTGTGCCTTCACTGCTGATGCCCAGAGGCATCAGAGATTCAGGCTCCCAGTGGGATGATGGACACCAAGTACTGTGAAATATTCTTCCTGCCCTCCGAACTTCAGCCTGTCTTTTGTGCCTGCACCTCCAGCCTTTGGATCCTGCAGCTGCAAATCCGCAGAGGCTGTCACAGGATAACTAAACAGCCTCACTGTGTCCCAGCTTGGGGACAAAGTCACACCTCTCACTTCTGGCTCTCAACAGGGCACAGAGTTGTCAGCAAGATGCACGTTTTGGCTTGCTGGAAATGCCCTCCTCAGCCCTGTGAAGGGAAGCCAGATGGGGAAGCTGATGTGAACTTGCAGCTGCAGCAAGGCCGAGAGCTGGAGCTGTCAAACCAGGGAGTGCCGGCATCGTGACTTCCCCCTTCCCTCGTGATCCGTGGGAAATGGGAGCACCAGGCTCTGCATGGTGAAACTCAGCAGCCTGGAGCTTCCCAGGCACAGGACCCTCTTTCTTTGCTCGAAAGGTCACCCCTGGGAACGTGCTGTGTCTCTGAATGTCACCGAGTCAAACTGCGCTAGCGAGGACCGCAGACAGCGCCCAGCACAGGGCAGGGCCCAGCGTGCTTTGGTCACCTCCTGAAATTGGGGTGGTGATTTCCATCCCTGCTGATTCCTCTGGATTCACCCTGAGAGGCCAGTTTTACAGGGAAATTAAAACCTACCTCGAGCCCCCATTCATCCTGACCAACACACAGGTCCTGTTTCAGGACACGTGGAGCCAGAGGTCACAAAACCAGCACCCCTGATGATGATGGCATTGTGCAAATGCCAACGTGCCTGGATTCTGAGGCTTCCCAGCATGGAATCTTCGCAGAAAAACCTGCCAAAAGTATTGCTGCTTCCTCTTTCCCCACCCATAAAATCACCACATGGATGGTGTTGATGTTTAGGCGTTTTTCAGGCAGATCAACTCCCATAATTGCATCTCTGTACAGTGAATAAACAGACAGAAGATGACATGGATAAAAATGGGGATGGGCACTGGGAAGGGGGAGCATATTTATGTTTTGTTAGCACTGAGGAATGTTATTCAAACCCAAAACACAGCACTGCACCAGTTATTAAGGAGGAGATTAGCTCTATCCCAGCTGAAACCAAGACATGAGGCACTCAGGCCAAGCAGACACAAGGGCAGGGAAGTGCCTTCAGGTCCCAAAGGTGTTGGTGATCTGATGAGGGCTGCTGGTCCACACAAGGCTGGAGAAAAGGCAGCAAAAGCTTCTCTGATGTGCCTTGGCTATAAAGCAAATGTTTGCTCAAAATGGCAAATGGAGAAATACGTAGAATTAGCAAAGCTTAGCCTGCGCCTTGCTTAGAGATTACTTGAGATAATTCCTGTGAATTAGGATGGGGAAAATGGTGAAATGTTCCTCACAGCCATCCTTGTTGCAGGTGACCAAACTCCAGAAGAGGTGCAGTGACACTGGGATGGCTCCCACTGAAGCCAGAGTTTCAGTGTAAAGGATCCACAGCTGATCTGCACACGCAGCTTAAAAACAAGCACTTTGACTTAGTGTCAGGATGTCTGGAGAGCATGAGGAGCATAAAATTTAGGACAAGTTAAGAACACAGGGATGGCACAAACAGTTTTAAAGCCATTTTATGTATGGTCCCTGTGGAGGTGACTGAAACCCCTACCTGTGCAAAGCCCCTGGGTTGTAATTAATCTTAGCAACATATCCTCCAGAAGGCAGGAGAAAATCTCCCAGCAAGCACCAAACCTCACAAGTCCTAGGACCTAAAAAATAAACAGGGGGGCCCTAATCTACCACCAGGCAGGCAGGCACAAAAATGTGGGACCTGCAGAACAGCCATCAGGTTCTGTTCACCCAGTGTCTTCTCTTTGGTCATGGCCAGAAATGGACATCTAGAGAAGAGTGTCACAGTACAGCAAGCAATTTGAGATAATTCCCCAAAATATCCAGTCAGCTTCTAATTTGTGGGCTCCTGTGCCATGGAGATGGAATTCATGTTTAATTACCCACCATGATTTTTTTCTTCCATCAATTTATCTCGTTGCTTTATGAACCCCCATCGATTTTCGACATCCACAACATCCTGTTGCAAGGAGTTCCACAGCTTAATTATACACTGGGGGAAGAGCCACCTCCTCTTGTTTGTTTTGGATTTAGGATTTCTGGTTTCATCTGATGTCCTGTAATTCTTGCAGAGATAGAGATGGGGAACATACTCTTCCTGTCCACCCTTCCCACACCACCCGGTGATTTATAGTCCTCTGTCACAACCCTTCTGATACAACTCCCTCCCAGCCTGATGGGCGTTGACCATCTCAGTGTCCTGGGTCTTTTCCAAGTTCCCTTTGTGTTCTCCTGCCTTTTGAGGGATGGGAATCATCTTTCAGGTGCACCTTCAAAGGGAGCACGAGAACTTGGGGCCTCTTTCCATGAGGGTCTACTTATCCTACACGGGCTCAAAACGAAGAGGGGCATGGAATTAGAGAATCATGGGATGGTTTGTGTTGGGAGGGGCCTTAAAAAACATCCCATTTCTCACCCTGAAATGAGTATGGATACCTTCCACTACCCCAGGTTTCTCCAAGTCCTGTCCAACCTGACCTTGGACACTTCCAGGGATCCAGGGGCAGCCACAGCTTCTCTGGGCAAACTGTGCCAGGCTGCATAGGAAGCAATTTTTTCCTAATATCTGATCTAAGTCAGTTTAAAACCTCTCCCCTTTGTCCAGGCAGTATCTACCTCTGTTAAATTTCCTTCTCCCTCTTTTAAATAATCACCCTTTAGGTACTTGGAGGGTGCTGGAAGGTCTCCCTGGAGTTTTCTCCTGGCTGGACAATCCCAGCTCTCCCAGTCTAGAACATGGAAGCTCATCAGGCCAAAGCAGCTCTACCAGCTCTGGTGACACACTTCTTCCTGCTCCCCTCAGGACTGTGGAGCCAGGGAAATTGCAAATGGTCTTGGAAAGCTGAATTTTCCAAAGCCTCTCCAGCCCCAACACTGCCGAGGAAGCGACGTCTCCACTGAGCAGAGCAGGACAGGGAGATCCCACACGTGTTTCACTGGGCAAACACTCGTGTCTGCCTGGTGTTTGCAAAGACAGGAACCAGCCCTGGAGGGACAGGAACCAGCCCTGGAGGGACAGGTTGGTTTTACAAACATAGACACACCAGGAACCTCTAAAAGCCAAGGCAGGAGGCACCTGGATCCCCATCCACAGCCTGGGAAGGTGGGAAGTGTCAGAGAGCTTTTTGAGTATTTTCTGCCCCTGATCACAGAAATCACAAACTTGCAGAGCTGGTGTGAGATCATTTCACCCCTCTCCCTGCTTCTCTTTTGGAGTATTTAGAGAGGTGCTGGCAGCACAGCACTGCAGGGTGTTCAGGGGTGCCCAAACACAACCAGCCCTTTCCATGGACACGGAAAAGCCTTTAAGAGGCTCAGACTGAACTACAAAATCACCAGCAGATCCTGTCTGGGACCAGCTGGTGCTGGCTGGCAATAACAGCCTGTCTGCCATGCAAACGTCCGTCTGTCTCCCAGCACCTTCGTGTCCCTTTGGGCAGAGTCCCACAGCTTTGCCGGTCAGGAGTTGGACTTTGTTGATCCTTGTGGGTCCCTTCCAACGTGGAATATTCTATGATTCTCTGTTCTGTGATTTGCCTGCCTGGGACACCCCAGGAAATGAGACTCATTGCTGTTGATATCACAACTCCACTGAAGGAGATGTCTGGATAAAAATCATTTTGTCATTCCAGGTTCATTCAAATTCCTGTTCATTCAAAACCTCACAAGCTCATGACAGCTACATATGGTCAGAGACCATCAGCTGACACCAATATGAATAAAAACCAGTTATAAAGAGTTAAAAGAGACAATGCCGGATCTTCCCAAACCTTCCATTTTGTTGCCATCCCAGTGTTGTGGTGTTTAAAGAAGATTGTTAAGGAGGAGAAGGATAATTAAAAGAAATTCTCCCCACCTGGGCTGCAAGAAGGCTGCAGATACCAAGGGCTGAACAGAAACTGGGATCAGCCATTCCATAGGGAAAAGCAGAGACCAGCCACAGAGAATCCATGAGTGAGGAGGGTTCCAGATGCCCAGAGCTGTGGGTGTGCACAGGGCTGGGATGGAAACAGCACAGCAAACACCATCAGGGTTTGGTCACAGCAGGATTTCAGGGGCTGAGATAAGACCTGTGTAAGCAAGAGGGGACAAATTCACTGTGTCAGCAGCCCCAGTGGTGTCCTGAGGCTTCAGGAAAGCACAGGAGGAACAAATTAACTGTGCTGGGCACAACCCAAAATCCATGAGGCCTTGTCAGACATGGGCCAAGGCTTTAGTGAAGACGTGAGCTGGGTCTTGGCACGCTGTGTGCACAGAAGTGGCAATCAGGGAGGAAATCAGAGCCGAGGGAGAGTTGTTTCAGATGGGAAAGATTAAAATGTGTTTGGGCTGCGCAGAGCAGAACCAGAAGCCAGTGGAAGGGTAAGCAAAAAGAGAGCCAAAGCAAAAGGGAGCATCAGGTGACGGAGCAAGGAGGATGGTGGGGACAGTCCTGGGGCAGGAAAGGAAGAAATGTGCTCGTTTGCCAAAGTCTCCTTGGAACAGAGAGCTCCTGTTGAGAGCCAAAACAGGGGGAGGATGGATGAGGAAATGGGCTCCATCACGAGATATCCCACAGCAGGAGAGCAGAGGAAGGGAAATGGATGCTGGAAGGTGGCCAGGGCTGGTGGGATGGCCTGGGGCACCTGCAGAGAGCCAGGACTGAGGAGAGAAGTCAGTCTGTCTCTTTTCAGCCTGTGGCAACCTCCAGCCAGGGGACAATGTCCTTCAGGCTATGCAGCAGTCCCAGTCCTACCTAGAGACCTGCAATAACGGAGGGGTGAGGGTTCATTACATTCCCTGGCAGCACCGTGGCTTTCAAGCAATAACCCAGAAGGCAGAGGTCGCATTGGCCTGGGTGTGATGCAAGCAGATGAAAATTGGAGCTCAGAAAATTGGCATTTCTGTTTCCAGCTGGTGGAAATGTCACCTCAGTGCTCCTGACTCGAGAGGTTTGGGAGACTCATGGCCCTGCCTGGACAACCACCCAGCTCTCAAACCTTTCGTTTTCTTCCTTCCCAGATATCCAGACACCTCTTCACCTCCTCTGACACATGGTTATAAAAAAGCACTTGCCTGTCCATCAGCCCATCAGGGTGTACAAAGCCTCGCTCGGATCAGAAATGTGGCTCCTGGGCAGGTCACACACCCAAAGCCAGAGGCCAGCTCTTCCTGATGAGGTTCCCGATGCACTGAGCTGCCCCAGGAGGTCACTGTCCCCAAGGGCAGTGCTGTCTAGGGCATGGCCACCCTCTAGTGGCCACCACTCCTTCACTGAGACTTCTCCTACGTGACCATCCATGGCATGAAGGGTCTCAGCAGCAGGAAACATGCCCTGGGTGGGGAAGCCTGAACCATCCTCACTCCTGCATGGGAAGGAGCCAGCGAGCACAGAAACATCTCTGTCACATCAAACAAGCCTGCAGCAAGATCTCCAGGACATAAATTGGGATCTTGGAGAGTTCTGGCAGCTCAGGACAGGGCAGGAAAGCTTTTGGGCTCTCACAAAGCTCTCAAGGACGTGCGTGTGACCTCCAGTGCTCTGCCTGCTCCACGAGGTGGGAGCATCCAGTGTGAGTTTATGGCCATGGGCAGAGCTGGCTGGCTGGTCCCAGAGGAGCAGAAAAGTAGGAGAGGTCAATTCCTGTGTTGTTCTTCCTTGGGAAAACCCCTCTGAAATCTGCCAGCTCTGTGCTGACCTTGGGCCTCTGCCTTTTGCAGGCTCTCTCATCCATGGGTGGTGACACCACAGCTCGATCTGGTGAGGAGGACAGGGCTGGCACTGCCCGTGGCAGGGGTCACTCAGGACTGGTCAGTGTGGACTGGTCACCCTGCACTTCTCCATGGTGCTGTACCTGGGACCAGCACAACCACAGCTCATCTGGGCTCTGCCCTCACTCCCCCGAATGGGACATGGGGACAGGCTTGTCCCCAGGGTGACCAAAGCTCTGTGTGTCCTCATCCCCTTACCAGGCATTTTCTGCCGCTCTTCCCAGCTCAGATCCCTTTTCCTCCCCACAGGGCTGAGCTGATAAAGCTGATTTGGAATCACTTATTGCTTAGCAACATTTATTATCCTTATTATCCCTGACAAGCTTGCTCTGGCTGCCAAAGGGAGCCAGAATGAAACAAGCCTCACCCAGCATTTTAAGTGAATTTTCACTTTCATGCCCTCTCTGCATGCAGGCATCACATGGTGCTGCTTATCTTTCCCCTCCATCACTGTCCAAAGGCCTTTTGTGGGAGATTCCCTCTACCAGGACAGGCATTGGCATCTCCTGGGATGGCCCAGGTTCCAAAAAGGGATGGAGCAGCTTCTGAAGGAGCTGGAAGATCATCTATGAGGCAACGGCAGTAGGGATGAGTCACCTGCCCTGTGACAGGTAGGAAAAGCCTCTTGAGATGTGTCAGCAGCCCCATTAAATGCTTCCTCTCTTTCAGGGCTTGGAGTGAGCAAAGTCCTTTGGAGTCAGCTGGAATGGGGTTCAGTTCATAGGTGGAAACTTCACCTGGAATCCAGTGGCAGGACTCGGCTACCTAAATATCAGCATCCATTTCCACCCATTGGGCTTTAGCACAGGAGAGCTCTGAGATCCAGGATGCTGATTCAGCAGGTCCCTAAAAATGCCAGCTCTCCTTCCAAAACAATGAGCCTCGCCCACGAAGGAGAGGAACCACGACTGCTCTGTTCTCCAGCAGCTGCAGCAAACAAAAGCTGTGTCAGAGCCCAGGCCATCAAGGAGGCACAGAGCAGCAAACTGCCCAAGGAAATGCAAGGAATTTCCTGGCATGACCAGCCCTCCTAGCATGATCCATGCTCACAAGCTAGAAATTAAAATCACTGTGCTGTTAGCTAAGATGGGATTTAAAATCACATGTAAGCTGCACTGGCACTGGTGCTGGAAGGTGGTGATGCCTGGCAGAGGCAGGGATCAAAAGAAAATGCATTTATAGGGGTTTTCTGAGGGAATTTGCTTGGGATGAGCGAGGGGAATGGAGAAGTGAAGATACTTGGAGCTGGTTTTGTAGTAGGAAACAGAGCAGAAGAGAAGCACTGCTGTGGATGATTCCATCCCTACAGTCAGCAAACCTCTGAGAAAATCACAGGTTTTCAGGAAGACAAAAGAAGTGCTGTAACTCCTATTTTGTAACAGAAGGGACAAGCAAAAGGAGGAGCACAGGATGACAGCCTGACACTTTCTCCTTGGCCCAGTCATGAGGACAAACTGTGTCCTCCCTGGGTTAAAAATTCAGGTTTCTGGAGCTGTGTCCAGGAGTTCCTGAAGGTGACAACAAAACATGCAGATGGGCCAAAATCATCTTCTTCTTCTGAGCAGAAAAGAAAACACAAGCAAATGTGTTATATCCCATTTCTTTTTCTGCCATGGCCCCAGATGATCCAGGGGACATCAGCCCATAGTTTCATCCCTGGGGAGAACCCAGGCAGCACAACACCCCCAGGGCATGGAGGAGAGCTGAAAACCACACCTGGTTTTGGAGCACAGCAGCACTAGCATTCAGCATTAGGCTGAGCCTAATTTCAGGCTTTCTTCCACTAGAACAGTTCATGGAATGAGCAGCAGCCCAGCGAGGCAGCAATAAGGCTGAAAGGAAACTGAGGCACAGTTTCATCCCAAGGAGAGGATCCCAGTGCCATGCCCTGAGAAGCCACGCTCCCTGGCAGAAGAAGACAGCACATAACTCAGCTGAGCTCTGGAGCTGCTTTGTCCAAACCCCCAGCCCACATCCCACGTCTCAGGTGAAAGGTTTGAGTGCTGGCGCTGCTCCTGCTGGAACAGAACAAGGACGAGCAGCTTGGCTTTGCCTTGCAAACCCAGCCAAAGCCCTGACAGCAGTGACAGGAGCCTCCAGGATGTCCTCTCAGCCACTTCTCCCCGTTTTCCACAGCAAGGAACGGGATGAGAATGCTGGGCCTGATTACCCTGCTCTGGGAAAGGCTTTGCTGTGCTGCTGACGTTTCCTGCCCACCTCCAGCCTCAGTGTTTGTGCTCTTGGCACAGCCCGAGGAACCCGGGAGCTGAGGGAACATTCAGAGGGCTCCAATGAGTAGCAGCCCTGTGTTTGGGCTGAATAGCAAAAGGAGCCTGTGTGGGTTTCCTTTTCAGAGCCGGCTGAGAAAAGGTTTTGTTGCAAATCCCAGGCCAGAAGTGCCGAAGAGCCTTGAATTCTGATCTCTGTGCTTGTTTGTGCCTATTCCATTTCATTGTTTACTCTTCAGCTGCTCCAAGGGCTGAAGCAGCTCAGAGCTCTTGCAGAGAGGGCTCCTGCTCATCCTGGCCAGGTCTGTCATCAGCTAGGAGACCCAAGGAGCCCCTCCAAACACCAAACACCTTCCCATGCAGGACATCATCACTGGGAATGGCCCCTGATGCAGCTGCTGTCCTGGCCCAGCCCCTCCAGACCTTGGCAGGGTGCTGAGAGGGTCCTCTTGCACTCAAGGGTTTTTCCAGCCCAAACACAGTGAGAGGAAGAGAGTGTGGGTGGAGTTGTAGCCACTGGAGATTTCCCCCTTGTCCAAGACCTCTGCCCTCGGAGTTTGGCGTCATCCCGCAGCTTCTGAGTCCTCTTCAATTCCCCCAAGCATCTCAGCAGCCATGGTGGGAAAGGAACCTCCGTCCCAGCCAGCCCTGACCTTAATCTGGCACCTCATCAGCTCATCCTTGGGCCTGTTGCTGTTTCCCACAGATCACAGATCTCCAGGCTTGGTGGCTCTGCCGTGGAAGGAAGACATAACACATGGCCTGGAAACACTGTCATGCCACCAAAATTCATCTCCTCGCTGGACCAGCACCAGGGGAAGCCATGGGTGGCCTGGTGCTGGCTCTGCCAGACATCCCCTGGCGTCATCTGTGGCCACCACTCAATGGCACAAGGCACCCATGGAACAGGGACAACCCTCAGCCACGCACGGCCTTCTACAGCCTTGAGGTTCAGTGGTGGCTTGGAGTTCTCTGGTGACCAATGACAGGAACCAAGGAACAGCTGGAGATGTGTCAGGAACTGTTAGGGGGATATCAGGAAAAGGTTCCCACCCAGAGAGTGGTTGGGCACTGAAAAACCTCTCCAGGGAATGGTCAGGGCCTCAAGCCTGACAGAGTTAAATCTGGACAATGCTCTCAGGCACAGGGTGGGATTGCTGGAATTCACCTGTGCAGGTCCAGGGGCTGGACCCAGTGATCCTTGTGGGTCCCTTCCAGCTCAGGAAATTCTATTATTCCAGTCATTCCATGGAGAGTGTGTGATTTTGGCCGAGCCCCTCTGCTCCTGCTCTTGGCACATGTGCTCCAGACCATCCTTTCCTCCTTCCAGCCAGAAACCAACTGGGAGAACACCTTCATTTCTGCATCAGGTGCTTTGAAACGCAGGTAACAACTTATTCCAGCTAAACTGCAAAGAAGGGAGCCTCAGGAAGGTTTTGGGTGATGCTGATTGATGGTCTCGTCTTGATTTACTGAAGGAGAAGCAGAAAGGAGGAAAAGGGGCTGAGTGAAAGAGGGTAAGGATAAATATTTCTTTATGACTATTAATATTCAGTAGCCAGAGCCTCAGTCCTTGAATAGTCTTTGAATTTAGATATGAAGTTCTTGAAAGGGCTTGGAGGGATTTTTGTGCCTCATATTCTCATAGGTGTCAATTAATTAGATGAGCCAGCCTGAGGTGAAGCAGGATAACCAAAATCAGTCTGTATGAAGAAAAATAATTATTCATGAATAATTCAGAAGGAACACAGAAACCCCTCATTAAGGCCAAACCTCAGAGAGGGATATGTGGATCTAAGGCTTGGAGGGGGTATTTTTCCCACTGAATTTGAAGTTTAAGTTCAACTTTGGAGCTGCAAAGACGTGAGTTGTGGCTGCTGGGCATCCTCCCTCAGAGCCACGTGCCTGTGTAGCATGTGCTGTGTTTATCGTCCCTCGGAGGCTGTCACTGCAGCTGATGTCCCCAGGGACATTATCCTTCCTGGAACCCCGGCCTCAGCCAGGCCAGGCTCCAGCAAGGAACATCCTGGCCCTCGCTCTGCTGTCACCCAGGGCTGACATCGGGATAAGCCTGTCCCTTTCCAGGGAGAGCCTCCTGCTCTGAATGTGAGGGAATGGCCCCGCTGTGCTCCTGGCCCTGGGGTTCTCCCCGGAGAGGGCAGAGAGGAGCTCCCTGCAGTGCCTCACATCACACACCCCACTGAGCCCAAACCCCCCAAGAAGGACGTGGAGGGGACCTGGCAGTGAGGGGGGACCTTTCCTGCCCTCAGACCCTTGGCATTTCATCACCACATTTGTCACCCGTGAGTCCATTTGTGCCCCCAAGGCATTTCTCTGCAGCGCAAGCAGCCCCTTCCCTCCCTGCCTCTTGCAGGCCACTCTTCCAGCTGGAGGCACTGGAGAAATTCCAACCCACCACAAAAGCTCTCCACCCCCTCTCTGACCAAGTTCTGGTGTTATCCTGAGTGATGCCTCTGTTGGGATGAGCTCAGGCTCTCCCAGGTCTCTCTGGAGCTCCCTGGTGAAGCACAGAGCTTCAGACACCATGGAGTAACCTGCCAGGCTCCCAGACCATCCCTTCCCTAGTGGTGCAGGTTTCCTCTCCTCCAGGTGCTGAAGATTCACCTTCTTCCAGGGAAAAATTAACTTGGCACCAGCATGGAAGGCTCAGCAGCCTCCTAGATGAAGCCCAGATTGGAGAAGCTTTCACAGTGACTCGTAGAGGTCCCCTTCCCATCCATCCTAAATTCCCAATTTGCAATGATAACCTGAGGCAAACGCCAAAAGAGCCATCACAACTGTGAGGGGGAGGATGGATGCTCCTGCCTCCCTTTCCCCTCTCCATCTTCCCACCCACTGCCTTAAGGAAGGAGGAGAAGGGGGGAGGGAAGCAGATTTCCACCCCAGGCTCGTGCATTTTCACCCATCAGAAAGCAATTTTCCATGATTGCAGAGCTTGCTATTCTGGGCTACAGCTGAAGCTTTATTAGCTAAGAGCACACCAGCAACTCCGGGTTGTGCCTGCATTAGGAGAAGCACTCAAAGCTCGTGGAGCTCTGAATGAGACACTTCAGGAAACATCCACAGCAGTTACAGCCTCTGATGGATCTCTGCCTGTGGCACGGCTTAATGAGCTTGTAGTGGGAGCAAGGAGAGAGAGGGGGAAGAGGGTGAAACAGCTCCCAGCAAATCACTCTCATCTTCACCGAGGAGGTTCATGAGATATTGATCTGCCCTCAATATTTAAAGCCCAGAAAGGGAATCAAGTTAAGCAGGCGAGAAGTTCTCCCCGAAAGCGCAGAAATTGTGAAAGATGTGCGGGAAATACAGAGCAGGCAGGAGTTCATCAGAGATATCCATTCGAGCAAATTCCATCCTGGAAGCTTCTGCCAAACCACAGGGAGCTGGGGCAGGGTGGGACACCTCGTCAGGGGACGTGACCAAGGGGATGCCCTTCACACACGGCCCAGGTGGGAGCTCCAGAGAGCCCTGAGCATCTCCAGCACACACGGACAGATCCTCCCGAGAGCCAAGAGCCTCCCTCTCCAAGAGGGAGATGGAGCTGCTCTCATTCCTCAGCCACAAGGAGCCATGGCCAGCAAAGGCAGGGCAAGGACAGATCCAAACCCTAAAGTACCCAAAGTCCCTTGGCTTGAATGGTCATTCATTTAAGGACTTAATTTTAATGGCCTGTCAATGATTGATGTGTTATAAAGTTACCAAAACCACTCAGATTTACAGCAGAACCAGGGAATTTATTTTTTTTTCAAGAATTAACAAAAAATTTTTAAATTGTGGAGCCAGCCTTCTACTCTGTAATTTAAGTGATTACTTAAATTTTAAAAAAATTAAAAACCCAAACTCAGAATATAAATAAAATCAAAGCAAGCTTCCATTATGTGAAATTTAGATTTCTGCCAAAATCTGCTTCCTGAGAAGGAGAAAATCCGAAAATATTTTACTCACAAAGGAAAGGGTCATCTTTAACTTGAAAGCCTTTTCAAATGAAGCAGAAAAAAAGCTCTGTCTAGAGGCGTTTAGGCACCCCTCTCTTGCAGCAGAGACAAAATCCCAGCCAGTTTGGACAGGTGGGATTTATCCCTAAGCGCTGCTCCAAGGCTGCCCTTCGGGGGAGCCCACGCGGGTTTATTTACCCAGCTCGGGCTGTGCTGACGCACTTCTTGTTCTCGTGGAGCCCAGCCCGGCATCTGCTGCCCTGCAGCCGCTCCGGCCCCGGCTCTGCGGGCTGGTTTGCGGGGACAGAAGGTCATTTTCGGGGACAGAAGGTCATTTTCGGGGACAGAAGGTCATATTCGCGGTCAGCACGGCGCAGGGTGCGGTGTTTGCGCTGAAACAAGAGCACCTTCTGAGCATCGCTCTTCCAGCATCCACCGGCCGAGCAGCTCCCTCTGCTGCTGCTGCTGCTTCCAGCCTGACCCGAACTGTGTTTTCAGCCATGAGGAGGGAGTGGGATGGATTTTGGACACAGCAGAGTCTCTGGGACAGATTTTGGATACAGCAGAGTCTCTGGGACAGAGTGAGCACAAAATGCTCCGTGATACCTGAAGTATCCACAGGTGTCCCAGGTCCTGCAGGAGACCCACCACAGCAGATTCCAGGACAACTCCACTACCCATGTGAACCGACTCCAGGTCAACTCCAAGCTTTTTTGTTTGTTTACCGTCCTTTGGGAGTGTTTTTAGAGGAGAAAAAAAAAAAAAAAAAAAAAAGTCAGGGTTACCCCAGACCAAAGAAAAGCCTTCACGGCATCACTCAGTTCAGGAAGATCCTCTGGCATCTCCCTCAGCATCTCTGTGTTCATGACCCTCACTGGGACCATTCCCGGCTCAGATGAGCAGAAATCTTGGGCAGGGGGTCTCACAAGAGCCTTTTCCTGGTTTATTTTGGAAGTTTTGAATTAATCACTGCACACCCTGCCTTCAGCCTCAATTGGAGCGTAAATCTCCCGAACCAAGGCGTTTTATCCACCTGGCATTTGCATCCCTGGCCCTTGGAGGGTGGGTGATGCCAGGCACCTCCTGAGCTGGCAAACACAGGGATTGGCACAGAAAGGTGAGAAAAATGAGCTGCTGGCTCATTGTCCATCCCAGGAGGATCTACCATTGTCCTAGTGGTGACAACCCTCCAGCCACATGTCCCCAAGGGTTCTGAGCCCCGTGATGTGCCTGGCAGGGTGCGTGACAGGAGACAGCAAGGCTTGGGCTGAGGCTCAGAGCTCCAAATCCCACTTGGAGAAACTGAGGCACAAAGTGGCTGGGATGGGTAAATTAAAAATGTGCCCCCCAGGCTCTGCCATGAGGATGGAGCTGCACAGAAGAGTGGCTGGTTCAGAATGGGTTTAAAAGGTGATAAAATAAACCCTGCTGCCGTTCACCCCTGGGTCACTGCCTCACACAGCCTGAGGTGAGCAGGTCCAGCCTGGCCGTGGGTGGGAGATGACCCCAACACGGGCACGTCCAGCAGCTGTTGGGTGATGGTTCCTCCGTGTTTATCTCAGAAGGTTTGTTTGGACAAGGGTGTCCACCCTAAAAAAGGTGATGCCAGGAGGGCCCAGCTGTGGCAGGGACAGGCAGGCTGTGACCCAGTCACCCCCTTCATTGTTCTGCAGGGACAGCAGCAATGCCAGCAGCCCTGAGGATGGAGGGGAGGTGCAAGGGAGGTGTCCACCCCCAGGCACACGGAGGAACCATCACCCAACAGCTGCTGGATGTGCCCCTGTTGGGGTCATCTCCCACCCACGGCCAGGCTGGACCTGCTCACCTCGGGCTGTGTGAAGCAGTGACCCAGGGGTGAACAGCAGCAGGGTTTATCTCAGAAGGTTTGTTTGGACAAGGGTGTCCACCCTAAAAAGAAAATAGCTGGCATCCTGTTTTAGCTGGCTGGGCTGTGGGAGGGAGCAGGACAGCAAAGCTCTGGGTTTGTAGAGCAGAGCTGTACTCAACAGGTCCTTGAATCCATCTTCCCAAGACTCTGCATTGCCCTCAACATATTTTTCCAGCATCTTCTGCTGACTGTGGCCACTAAGGAACAGGGAACAAGCAGGACTTGCCCACCCAGAAAAGGAGTGTTTGATCTGGAAGCACTGGAGCTGCTCAGAGCAGAGATGGCAGCTCAGAGGAAGAGCTGCAGAGATGGGAGAGGGTTCTGTCCCATAGCTGCAGGGTGGAGATGAGACTACAGGAGAGATTCATGGTCCTGGACAGCGCAGAAGAGCCAGAGGAGCAGAGAGATTTGGATTTAGAAAATCAAGCTCTGCTTTTCACAGCAACTCCAGAGCCCCTTGCCAGGAGTGTGAGGAGGAGCCAATTTTAGGATGCTTCACTTTTCTCTCACAGCCTGAGGGCTGTCACCTCCTGGAGGCATCTAAAATGATTGGAGCACAAGTCCACGTTCCCCCACCAGAGCTTGGACCACGGGTGAGAAAACTCAGCCTCTGCATTTCACAGCTCTGACATCCCAGCAAACCCTGCCTGGAACAGTAGCAGCTCCTCAGGACTGATTCTCTGCTGGCTCTGCCTGCTCTTAAGTGGAGCAATTTGATGATGTCAGTCCAACAACCCCGGGGATATCTTAAGAGGAGTCATAAATCACAGACAATAAGTTAATCACTTGAGCTAACAGCTAAGGCAAAGAATACTTTGTTCTAAAATGGAGAAAAAATTGCCAGCTTTGAAAAAAAAAAAAAAATCATATTCCTCCTCAGTGCTTTCTGCTGTTGCTGTTGACAGGAAAGCGATCCTAAATGAGATTTCCTATGGACTTGCTGTCTCCCTCCCCATGGGGCAGAGGGAAGGCCAAAACAGCTCTCAAGGTAATTCCAAATTTAAGATCTTACGTCACCAGGTCATTCAGGAGAAAGACTTTGCAAAAGAAGAAACAGGATAAAAATCCTCCTCTCTATCACATCACAGGGCAGCCTCGTGTCAGCTTTCACCTGAGGAGGTGAAAATGCTGTAAATGCAGCAGGATGCTGTCCCTTTGCTCCTGGAGCAGCAAGGTTACCCCTTTTCCAAAGGAACACAATAGGATGCTTCTCGTCCAAGTGCAAAGTTGGTCAAAAAATTTCATTGCATCAGCTGTGTCTTCCTCCTCCTGCTTTGAAGTTTGACTGGGCTGACAAAAAGGTTACTGCCTGGAAATGTTTGTGAGGGCACTTTTGGGAAATCACCATTTTTCAGGATGGGAAGCTGAGCCAGGGAATTCCTTTGCTATTCCACCAGCACGTGGAGTCCTCCCCAGCCATGCAAAATGCACAGACACAGTACTGGTGGAGGAAGAATCCTCCCCAAAATTCAGGCAGAAATTCTGGATGAACAAGTAGATCCCTCCCACCCCTCTGTGCCACACTGGATTGATGGACCTGCTGTGTTTCCCCTTTTTATTTCCCAGCTAAGAAGTCCTGCCAGGCCTTTTTCATCTTCACGAGGTCCTGGCCATCTGAGACACCTGAGTGAGCACCTGCAGAGTGTCCTCCTGAGGCAGCAAGCAGGGAACAGCCAGGAACACCCCAGGTCCCATCAAACAGCCCTTGGCACTGACATTTCAGCAGCTGGAATGAGCTGGGTGGGATGGGGATCATTGAGAGCAGCCAGAGGGATGGAGGAGGCATGGGTGAGGCACCTGTGGTCTTGCAGATGGTGAGATGTCCCTCCAGAGGATTATTTTCTGATGGATTTGTTCCAAAATCTAAAATCCTGACTGTAGTTCTCACCTTCTCCTCCAAATAATGGTTCTTTAAAGGGAAAAAGCCCAAACAAATCAAGGTCCATCCACCCTACCCCTCTGCAAGCTTGGACAGAGGGCCGCAGAAGGGAGGCAAGGAGAGGGGACTTGGTCACTCCCACCTGACTCTGCATGTTTGGGTAGTGACCAAACCTAAAGAAATTCCATCAGCTGGGGAGGTGGGAGGATATTTCTCCTCACCCTGACCCATCTGTGGGGTTTTTCCATCTTTTTTTTCACTGGGGAGCCCTAAGTAATGACAGAAGCAGAGACCTCCGAGGCTGAGTGTGCCTGAAGCCAGCACAGGAGAGGGATCAGCCCTCCCTGTTCCCAGCTCTCTGGTGGACCCACAGTCAAGGGAACCCAGTCTGAAATAAAAAGTTTCCTGGTGTGAACTTTCCTGAGGAAGCAAGTTTTTATCCTGGAAAGAACAGAGTGTGAGTGTGGCAGGAGCAAGCAGCTCCTTGGGAGCTGCCTGAGCAGGAAGGAAGATATTTTGATTTATTCTAGGTGTGAAACTTGGCCAGGGAAGCTTGCCAGGTGTTTGTGTTGGCTGCCCTTGGTCACCAGGCTGAGCTTGCAGCGGGAAGCTTTGCTTTTCAAAGCTGGGCTGTTAAGGAGAAGAGTGGACAGTCAGCAGCAAGGTCTGGCTTACACAGGGACAGGGCTGGTGGAAGAGCCCAGGGAAGAATCAAAGAATTATTTGGGTTGGAAGAAACCTTATAACTCATCCCATTCTCTCCCCCAGACATGGGCAGGGACACCTTCCACTATTTCAGGTTGCTCCAGCCTGGCCTTGGGCACTGCCAAGGATCCAGGGGCCACAGCTTCTCTGGGAAATCCATTCCAGGGCCTGCCCACCCTCACAGGGAAGGATTCCTTCACAAGAGGTGACCCAGCCTGAGCAAACAGGTCTTGATTCTGCTCCAGGCCTCTCACAGCCCTTTCCTCTGTACACAACACATCCTGTACTTCCCTGGCACCTGCAGCCAGGAGAGGTCTTGGAGAGGCAATTTAAGGACAGTCTTCAGCTACAAATGTTCCTGGTTTCACCACTCAAAGTCAGGCTTTTGTTGTCATGAAAAGGATGTTGAGGTGAGCCCTGTCTCTTCCAGTCATTGTTGAGAAGTGGCCTTGCCTCCAACCAGCTCTCACATTTCCTGGAGGATTAACCCACATTTGTTTTCAGGACATTTATGAGCATCCCTGCCCCTAAATCACTGCTTAATGGAGTGAGAGAGACCTGCTGTGACAGAGAGCTGGGCCACCAAACCCCCCTGCTCAGGTCCTGATGCCTCCTTCCAAAGCATAAACAAAAATTGCTTGAGCAAAATAAACTCCATGGCTGAGATCCACCTGCAGCTGGAGCAGCAGAGCTGCAGAGGGAAGAGCCTCAGCTGCTCATTCTGTTTTTCTAGAAGGGAGGAAAAAAATATTCTAATTTTTAACCCAATTCCTGGACCCTCCTGGGTCTGTGGTGGTTTAAATGGGACCTGCAGGCTGGGTCTCCCAGCAGTGCAGGGTGAACCACAGGGGAAAAGAGCTGTGATGAACCATCCTGAAGGGCTCAGCCTTGGGACAGGCAGCAACAAAGCCCCAGCTCCACAGGAAAGCACCTGGCAGCCCTTCCCTGGCGAGCAGGAGATCAAACACCACCTGCACAGCTCCCAGAGCCCATCCTCACAGCGTGCCACCTTTCCAGAGTGGGATCAGCCCTGAAAACAGCCAGGTTTGGGTCATCCGCTGGGTCATCTCCTGTGAATGCTCACCTCTCTGACCTGTAGAGGTGTCTGCAGAAAGGGAGAGAGGCAGGAGGAGCTTTGAAAAGCCCCCAGGTGGCCAACATCCCATATTTAAATTGATTTTTCAGGCTGGTCAGGGTAGGAATCTACCCCCAGTGCAGGACAGATGCCACATGCAGAAGTTTCATCTCATTTCAGAGCTGGAACAGTTGGCAAGACCTCGATATGGAAACCATTCCCATCCATGCTCCCTCTAGACTTTTCTATGGCATGATCCAGATTTCCTCTGCACGGAGCAGTTCCCATCCCAAACAAGCCTGTGAAGGCAGATAGGAGCTGTTTATCCCACAGGGTGGGTTTTTGTTGAACTGGTTTGTGCTCCCTGAAACAAACAGCCCAGTTCAGTGCCCTGCTACTGTGGGTGCCTGAAACAACAGCTACATCCCTTGGTAAAGGGAACAAAACATATTTGAACAAAACTGAGGGAAAGCAAACAGGGAACGTGCACAGATTGAGGACACTGAGATTTTCTTCCTGGGATGCCTTGCTCAGGGCATAAAGGGACAGATCAAAAAATCCAAAATCTGCTGTGGCCTGCAATAATTTTAGTCTCTCTCTCTATCATGGCTAAAAAGAATCCCGTAGACAGTGAAAAAAAATCCTACAACTGCCAAATGCCTCAATTTATCTCTAAAAGGAAATAAAATGTGCTGGTTTAGTATTCTCTTTCTACCCCCTTCCAGTCCAGGAAAGGTGCCCATGCAGGAGGACACCTTTAAATCCCAGTCTGAATCCCAGAGAAAAGTGATTTTTTGCCATGTGTGTGCTCAGGACAGAAGGATATTCTGGAATTCAAGCCCCACATGCAGGCGTGGGTCCTGTTGGGCCCAGTCTTGCTCCACCCCCAATACAAAACATGTAAAAATGCTGCCTGCACCCCTCATCCAGAGGAAATAATTTGGGAATTAAACAGGCAGGTGTGAAGCAGGAGACTGATCAAGCATGGGATGGGACACTGCCAGCAAGGAGGGCCCTGTGCCTCCTGCAGGCAAGGAAAATCAAAGTTCACACAGAGGGAATCAATATGGAAAAAGAAAAATCAATGGTGTTTTAGGAGTCCTAAAGTAGAAACCCCAGAAGGCACATTCGAAACCCCTGCAGGAGCAGGGAGCCTGGTTCTCTCCCAAGGGAAGGGAGCAGAGCTGCCCTGAAGGATTCCACAGCCCCTGATTTCCACCTGGTGACGTTTCACAGAACAGGGAATTTCCAGAGAGGAAAAGACCTCTATGCTTTGTTTGCTAATCATGCTCTGCAAGCCACTTCCCTTCATCTCTGGTTTTGTTTTGACACATTTCTTGCGTTCCTTTGATCTCCACCTTCGTAGTGACACCACAGATGATCATCTCCAACAAAGGATTCAATATTTTGATGTCTCCACAAGCAGCATCTGCTGTCACTGCAGCTCTGAGGCAGCTGCTGCATCTCCCAGCCCTCCTGCTCCAGGGCACAGAAAGATGATCACCAGCTGAGAACGTGAAAATCACAGAGGGGCTGGAGAGAGTCCAGGGAAGGGAACAGAGCTGGGAAAGGGGCTCAGCCTGGAGCAAAGGAGGCTCAGGGGGGACCTTGTGGCTCTGCACAAGCCCCTGAGAGGAGAGGGCTCAGGGGGGTCGGGCTCTGCTCCCAGGAAACAGGGACAGGAGGAGAGGGAACGGCCTCAGGCTGGGCCAAGGGAGGGTAAGATTGGGATATTTGGGGAAACTGGCTCCCAGCAAACCAAGAGGTTCCAAAACATGGTTTGAGAGCAGGCAGCTTCTCCAGACCAGTAAGAAAAGGGAGACAGGTCAGATGTGCCTCCAAGTTTGTCCCAGTAGGCAACGGGGAAAATACCCACAAATTGGAAAAAAAGAAAAGGTTTTACTTAAAACCCATTGTTAATCTGTGGGACTCACTGCTGAAGGTATTTATGAAGGTTTTGAGGTATTAAATTTCATTATTTGTAGTTGATTTCTACAGTAAATCAAGGAGAGGTTGGACAGGGCTTGGAGCAACCTGGTTTGGTGGGAGGTGTCCCTGCCCATGGCAGAGGGTTGGAACAAAATGGTCTTTAAGGGCCCTTCCAACCAAACCATTCTGTGATTCTATGAAATACATTCCCTCCCATAGGTTTGTCAGAATACTCACACAGAGAAGGAAAAAAAATTAATCTATATTTTGGTTAAAATGACCTTAAAACTGTGGGAGATGCCTTGATTTGGTGAATTTCCCCTCCTCACCCTGGGTATGAGGCATGCAAAAGTTCACACACTTGTCCCTGCAAGACCCCAAGGGACAAATCAGCTCTAGGAAAATCTGAGCTATGTCATAGGAAATCAGGGTCCGTAGCTTTTCAAGGAGTTTGAGGGACAGTGGCACGTGTGAGAAATGGGGCATTACAGATAAGGACAGCTGCTCTCCCTCTTTTAGCCACTGCACGTTGGGTGAAAGTTCTGCAGCCACCTCTCCTACTGTGACAGAGTCACCTGAAACAGGAGGGGAGGGGTGTGGGAAGGGCAACACCCTCAGTGGTATTAGAAAAGAGAGAGAGGGGGGTGTGGGAAGGCTTAAAAAGACTTGAAATACACATTATATTTCATAAATACATATTATATTCCATAAATATAGAAATATATAAACTTATACAGGTATTAGAGAGCATCCAAAGGAGGGCCATAAATATGGTGAAGGTCTGGAAGGGCCACAGGGGAAGGGGCTGAGGGCATTTGGCTTATGTGATGTTAGAAAAGAGAGAGAGGGGGATGTGGGAAGGCTTAAAAAGACTTGAAATACATGTTATATTCCATGAATACATATTATATTCTATAAATACACATTATATTCCATAAATATAGAAATATATAAACTTATACAGGCATTAGAGAGCATTCAAAGGAGGGCCATAAATATGGTGAAAGGTCTGGAAGGGCCGCAGGGGAAGGGGCTGAGGGCACTTGGTTTATCCAGCCCAGAGAAAAGAAGACTGAGGTGAAATCTCATTGTGGTTTTCAGCTTCCTCGTGAGAAGGAGCAGAGGGGCAGGCACTGATCTCTGCTCTATGACCAGGGACAGGACCTGAGGGAATGAAGCTGTCTCAGGAAAACCAGGCTGGAGATCAGGAAAAGGTTCTTTACCCAGGGAGTGGTTGGGCACTGGAACAGGCTCTCCAGAAAAGTGGTCACAGCCCCAAGGCTGCCAGAGCTCAAGAAGTATTTGGACAAGGCTGTCAGAGACCCTCAGAGACAGCAATCCCACTGCCCTCAGTCCCTGGGATTTGCTGACTGCCCCAAACTCTGGCTCCTCAGCAGATCCAGCAGCTCCAGGCTGAGCTCTGTGCCCCTCTCAGCAACTCGACCCCAGAGCAGGCAGAATTCAGCTGTGCTGGCTCACATTTCAAACCCTGAACCCAAGCCACCTCCCTGGGAAAGCCCAGGGGCACCTGCCAGCTGTGCCAGGGCTGGCTGGTGACAGCAGCATGGCCCTGGTTCAGCTCGGGGTGGCACCTTGCCAGGTCACAGCGCCTGTCATCCCACCCTGCAGAGCACTCAGACAGATTTCTGGCCAGCCTCCCTTGGCTCCTCGCTCATTTTGGGACAGGGCCCACACAGCTGTCACTCAGAGCAGAGCCAGAAGCTGGGTGTTACAGCACTTGGGATGCTGGAGAAGGAAACACCTCACCAGGATCTTGGTGCGAGATGTTGGCACAACCAGGGCAGAGGGGTTGGGACCCTGGGGCTCAGCTCCCTGGAATGAAACAGAACCACAGAATAGTTTGGGTTGGAAGAAAAATTAAAGGTCATTTAGTTCCAAACCCTGATGGCAATGGATCCACATCCTCACCTGCCAAACCCAGCGTGCTGCTGCCCCTGTCCAAAGGCTCCTCAGCCCCCAGGCCAAACCCCACACGTGCTTCCTGCTCACAGATGCTGGGAGATGCTGGCCCAGGGCTGCTAACAAGGACCAGGGGGTAGGGCAGGCTCTTGTACTTCTGTCAGGGCTGGAAGACATCCAAGAGATGTGAAAACAAAGTCTCAATACAGCACAAAAAGAAAACCCACAGGAAAAACCCATCTAATGGACAGGGCAGAGCCCCATACTCTTCCTAAAGAGTTCTAACTGCCCCAGGCTGAGCTTAAATAGAGCTCCAGGGCCCCTGGGTGGGGTGGAGACTGGAGTGAAGCTGGTCCTGGCCATTAAGGTTTATTCAGGCCCTTAAGGGTCCTTTCATCTTGGATGTCTCTCAAGACAGGCAAATGGAGCCCTTTCCTGGTGGATCCCAGCTGAGATTGCAGTTTTCCATCCAGCCACATGAGCAGAACACCTGAGCAAAGGTGGCTGAGCCACAAGCTCCAAAAAGCCTGGCAGGAACTCTCAGAAATGCTCAAACACCTTGTTTTCATGTATTACAAACACTCTCCTTCACCTCTCCTGCTGAGCTCAGGTTTTTTAGTGGTGGTTCCCTTCAGCATCAGCCCCTTCCAGCTCTGGGGCTTGGGCAGTGCTCAGTGATGGATTTGGGATCCTCAAGCAAGCGTTGCCACCTCAGCTCAGAAGAGCAGCCCACAACCTGTGTCATCTCCCTGGAAATCATCTCATCAGTGAGGAATGTGGCTGGAAGTTGAGGAGAATAGAAATCCTGGCATTTTGACTTCCAATGTGCCTTTTTTAACTGCAGCCCAGCAGGGAAATTCTGCAGCTCTGACGCCAGCCCATGGCTTTGGGGATATTGTGAACATCAACACCCACGGGCACACAAAGGCATGTGGCTGGAGGGGAAAGAGCCCCACCCAGGGAAGGAAGGCTGTCATCTTTTTATGCATTTACACTAAAAACTGCTTCTAAATTCAGCTTGAGGAAAGGTCAGCTCCCATGCAAGCATGCATGTGAAGCTCCCGTGTCCGCAGGAAGGATCATGGGCTGTGACACTGCTGCCAAGGGGCTGGTCAGTCCTTCAGAAGGCCTGGGAGAGAGAAATGGAGGCCTCACAGTGGGCAAAACCCTCCTGCTGGTTCACAAAGCCAATGTTGGGTCAGTGTGAGCTGTCCCAGGAGGCTTCATGGCATTGAAATGAGTTGTGACTTCACATTCAAGGGACATCAGCACTGGGAAGGGGCAGAGCAAAGTCCCAGCTCCCACCACCCAACCCAAACCTCTTCTGAGCTGTAAGGCAGACTCCTCATCCCTGGAGGTGCCCAAGGCCAGGCTGGATGGAGTTTGGAGCAATCTGGGATAGTGGAAGGTGTCCCTGCCCATGGCTGGGACGTGAGATTGTATAGTGTTTGAAATGCCTTCTGACCCAAACCATGCTGGGATTGTATAAACAAATATCTCAGGGACCTTGTGTGGCTTTGAAAACCAGTGAGAGACCTTGTGAGGAGAAAAGCAGCGTTTGAGCTCTGGTCCTGGCCCATCCCTGGCCAGGATAAGTCCTGCCCTTCTCTGATCAGAGTGGGTGATCCAAGAACCAGCACGATACCACACTTTGCTCTTTACCCTTCTCATGGAGTCATCCCCAGATGTGCAGACCTGGCCTGAATCCAGGGAGCACGTGGTGCCTCTGGTTTCCATAACCAATGGATGGGATGCAGGGGGAGGAGCAACCAGGTCCCTTTTGAGGACATTTGAGTTTATCTTCAGTGGCCCTGGCACCACATGGAATTTGAGTTTATCTTCAGTGGCCCTGGCACCACATGGAATTTATGGGATGTTCTGGAGATGATGCGCTCAGAGCTCTCCAAGGTGACTCCTGGTGGGATGGGGGGAAATGTCCTCCAGACCAGCACATCCCAACTTTATTTGGAAGAAAAACTAATTAAATGAGGTAACAGTGAGTACCCTGTGGTATGAACTGCTGCAGGTCCTGCTGACCCCTGCAGCTTGGCCAGCAGTGATGTCCTGGCCTTTCAGCAGGGCCCCCAGAGCAGACAGGCCCTGGGTCTGACCTCCTGCTGCAGGACACTCCACAGACCCCACTGCTTGTCTGGCTTGAGCTGTAAACCCAGGGTGAAAGCCAGATTAGGGTCACCACCCCACTGAGAGCTGCTGAACTAGCCCAGACTTTGCACTTTGTGACAGTCACAAGCTTCCTTTTCTCTCCCTCTCCTTTTTCACAGGTGTAATTTTAAATCTCCCTCTCTGGTTGCAGCCAGAGGTGGTGTGGGCCTCGGGAAATCTTTCCTCCCTTAGGGAAGGTGCTTGGCCAACAAACAGATCAGGAATTTGGCCCTCAGGAGACAGTGCCCAAGAGCATCCCTCCTGTTTGCAGAAGGACACGCTGATGATGGAAAGGTCAGATTTTACCTGAAGCAGCTCAGGAAGTGCTTCAAGCTGGTGTTTTCCCAGGAGATTTGCACCTCTAGGAAAGGTGGAAAACCTACCAGGACACAAACTTCTGCTGGCAATGCAGGAGTGGGAGGATCAGGTTTGCCCTCAGCTTGATCAAAGCCTGTGCAGACACCCTCCTGCTGAGACCTCCTGGTCACCCCGGCCTGAACCTCCAAAAATTTGGCTGCTGCTTCTGCCCCGCAGCTCCTGAGCCCTGCTCGAGTGTCTGGGCTGGCTGGGAGCCCACGGGTGGCTGCTGGGTCCTGGAGGGCTTTTAGTGCCAGTGGCTCCAGCTGGTCTGACAGAGCTGGGGGGAGCTGGTAGGGCAGGGAGTAGGAAAATAGCTCAGGAAAAAGTCGTGGCTGTGGCGCCGTTTTGAAATCCAAGGGCTCTCTGGTTTTATCCCAGCTTGGGAAAAGCCTGAGGGGTGGCTCTGCGAGGAAAATAAAGAGGGAGAGCACTGAGCTGTCAGGGCCAGCCAGCTCCTCGTGTTCAGGGCTGAGCCCTGGGCAGGATCCTGCAGAGCAGCAGCACAGCCCACGCTGTTTCCATCCTGCTGGGGTGAGGTGAGGCCGGGACAGCCCCTCCTGTCCCTCAGCCTGAGATGAGCCAGACCTTGGACATTGGCAGTGCCCCAGTGGAGGGCACAGAGCTCAATTCCACTTTCCATCAGCACAGCAGGGACTTGTGCAAGACCCCAGCACAAGCAGGCTGGGAATTGCACCAGTTTAGCCCTGGGGTTCCCCTTGTGGAGGAGTTGCTGCCCAGGAAGGAGCAAGTTTATCCCAGTGCCACACAATCCCAACCCAAGCAAGGTGCCACCCTGCTTGTCCCAACAGGAGCAGGTCTGAGGGCAGCGAATCTGCACAGAAACTGAGCCCACCCAAAGTCCCACCCTCCCCACACCACATCCAGGTGAGGTCCTGGGTTGCACCAGCCCCTTCCCCACCCTGCCATGATTGCCATGAACGTAAAACCCTACAGGGCTTAAACCCAACCAGCCCCACTCAGTCTCATGTCAAGGGTTGGGTTGTTTCTTCCTGGCCCCAAGAGACCTCTGGGGCCACCCAGGAGCTTTCATTCCACTTGGTTTTGTCCCTTTCCTGCCCACAAGCCAAGGACATAATTTGGAAGATATGGACACGTATCCACTCCTCTGCAAACCTTACAGGGCTCTGCCTGCAGCCTCCAGGCTTCAGGCACTCAGGAATATTTGGACAGACTTGTATTCCTTTCCCCCCAAAATTGCACAATTTTTAGATTTTTATCTCAGGAAGGTTCATTGCCTTTCCCAGCTCAGGGATGTGAAGAAGGGCTGGGGTTCTGCACACACCCCATTTCACATCCTCCTGAAATGCAACATTTTAGGGGGGAGGATATTTTTTTGTTTGGTTTTGCTGGTTTATTTCATATTTCAACAATAAACGTTGCATTTGCAGTTGTCATCACACCAAGAGTTTGGGCTGTTTTATACCCCTGGGAAAAAGACTCAAAGCTCAACCTTTTCCTTTAAGACACACAGACTGATTCATTTCCAGACCAGGGCTATTTTTTTTTTTTTTTTTTTTGCACTCAGCATCCCCATATAAATCCATGGCAATGGGAGCATCTGCTCTGTCCCACCTTTATCTCCAGCAGCAGCAGAGGCTGGAGGCAGCTCCTCACATGGCAGAGCTGCTCTCCACCCTCTCAGAAATCATCTTCTAAGCCAACTTTTCCTCCCTGCGCCAAGCTCCAAGTGTCTTTTCTCCCACCTCTCAAGCAGGGATGGGGAGGAAAGCAAAGTGTTAAACTGATGAAGCAGGAGACCTTTGGGATCTCCCACCTGCAGCTGGGGAGGAGAAGGAACGAGGGAGCTGAAATCAGACACTGGATCTTTCCACAGCGAGATGGCCCAACACTGCCAGGAGGGTTTTTTCCACTGTACAGCTACTATAGGCTTGATGACAGGAAAGCTAATTATATCAACATCCTGTTTACCCAGAAGCATGGAACAGGAGCTCTTGGGCTATGAGGGCACGCTCTGAAAATCTCATCCTTACATCTGGGTCATTTTCTTCTGCTACCTGCTCCCACTGCCCCAAAATTCGTTGGTTTTCCCAGACACAGAGCCTGGAAAGCAAATCATGTAATGTGTTCTTTATGAGTTTCTCCCCGAGCTGGGAAATTGCTCACCCTGCTCTTGCTGGAGCACACGGGGTTTATTGAGGTTTATTGTAGGTTCCTGCTGAGCCCTCCCTGTAAGGGAGGTTCCCTCAGGGACATCCTGACCAAGCAGGGCTTTGCAACACCAGCAAAAGCCACCCAGCAAGTTAGGGCACCTTGCCTCAATTTCTCTCTCTGTCTTTTTTTTTTTTTCTTTTTTTTGCATTAAAAAAAAAACAACCCACACTGGTGCCTTTTCTCCACCCCTTCTTTGCCCCACACCTCACATTCCTGGCTGCAAGGCAGCTGGGGGTGCTGCAGGGTCTTCTCCAGATGTGGTTTCACTTTGGTTTCTGCTTTTCCACCGAATTCCCTCACATCAACCTGGCCTCTGTGCTCACCTGTACTGTCCTGCTCCAGGGCTGTTTGGCCTGGAGAAGGGAAAGCTCCAGGAAGACCTTCTAGCACCTTCCAGTCCCTAAAGAGAGCATATAATAAAAAAATGAGAGTGACTTTTTACATGGATAGGTAAGGGGAAGAGTTTTAAATTGAAAAAGGAGAAATTTAGATTGAATATTAGGATGAAGATGTTCCCTGTGAGGGTGGGGAGGTCCTGGCACGGGGTGCCCAGAGAGGCTGGGGCTGCCCCTGGATCCCTGGCAGTGCCCAAGGCCAGGTTGGACGGGGCTTGGAACAACCTGGGACAGTGGAAGATGTCCCTGCCCATGGCAGGAGAGTGGAACAAGAGATCTTTGAGGTCCCTTCCAATCCAAAGCATTCTGTGATTCTCTGATTTTATTATTCTACTCTTTTTCTGCATTTCCCATCATTTCACTTCTCCTCCTGAGCCTGAAGCACCTCGGGGCAGCCCAGGGACAGCAGGGCTGGAGGAAGGAGGGTGATTTGTTCCTTTTGCCAGAGGAAGGCCCAGTCCTAACTGATGTCAGGCCAAATGCCATGGCCAAGGCTTCAGGGGCTCACTGCTGCTGCCAAATCCTCTTCCTCCCTTCCTTCCTCCCTCCAGGTCAGCTGCAAAAACTGAAATGACCACGGTTTGTCCCAGGCCTTATTGTGCATTAGCAAGGCCTTGGTGTATTTACAGTCCTGCACCACAAAAATGCCCCTGAAAAACACCCTGACCCCTTCTCTGCAGTCCTCTTTCATCAAAGCCATCTAAAGATGACAGGGAGGTCACTCCTCAGGCCCTGTGACTTCTGTCACCTCAGGGAGAACCAAAATAGGTGAGTCAGGAACAGAAATGGCAAGGCCTGGCAATGCCAGCAGGATCAGGGATTCCTGCTGGATTCATGGAGATTCTCAGGTCACCATCTGGAGGGGCTGACAGGACAGACAGGGACAAAGGGACACCCTTCAGAGCAGCATCTGGAGGTTTGTGCCTACACCAGGGTCCTACGTGAGGCACTGCACCTTCATCTAACGGGGTCTGGCTCACTCTGCCTTTTCCACTGAAAAAAAAAGTGGGTTTAAGTGGCCAGAAGAACTCATGAATTTGGCAATTCTCTCTAGCCAGATGAAAATAAAAGAAGGAAAAATGCACAACAGATGAAAAAAAAGTCAACATCTGCCACAGCTTATTCACACCAGCAGTACTAAATCAAAACAGGGTTCGGGCTAGAAACAAAAGCAAAATAACTCTTTTAGTTTGGGTCAGATTTCCTTTTTTTTTTTTCTTTTTCCAGTCTGTGTTTTCAGTGGAGGGGGTTCTTCTGTTTATTTACTTTGTTTGACTCAGCCCCAAAATTCCCTTTGATTTTTCAGTGTGAGCTGAGGGCCAGACAGGGTTGTTTGCACAGCTGCCTGCACACCCTGCAGAGCCCGAGCCCCTCGTGATGGAGGGGGTAGGGACAGACCCTTGGGGACAGCCCAGAAGTGCCACATGAGATGTCCTGGGACAGAGGAGCAGAAGGGGTGGCCACAGTGTGTCCCAGGCTTTCCCTTGTCCTGCAGAGTCCCCGTGCAGCCCAGGGACAGGAGTGTGGTAAAGTCAGATAATCATGGAATGGTTTGGGTTGGAAGAACCTTTAAAACTCATCTTGTTCCAAGCCCCTGCCATGGTCAAGGACACCTTTCACTGTCCCCGGTGTCTCCAAGCCCCATCCAGCCTGGCCTTGGACACTTCCAGGGATCCAGGAGCAGCCACAGCTTCTCTGGGCACCCTGTGCCAGGGCCTCACCACCCTCATAGGGAAGAATTTATTCCAAATATCCCATCCATCCCTGCCCTCCGGCAGTGGGAAGCCATTCCCTGTGTCCTGTCCCTCCATCCCTTATCCCCAGCCCCTCTCCAGCTCTCCTGGAGCCCCTTTAGGCCCTGCAAGGGGCTCTGAGCTCTCCCTGGAGCTTCTCCTCTCCAGGTGAGCACCCCCAGCTCTCCCAGCCTGGCTCCAGCCCTGGAGCAGCTCCGTGGCCTCCCCGGACTCTCTCCAGCAGCTCCATGACCTTTGCTGTTGCTGCCCAGGGCTGGGGCAGCTCTGCAGGTGGGGTCTCACCTGAGCAGGGCACAGGGGCAGAATCACCCCTTCTCCTGCTGCCCACGCTGGGGATCAGCCCAGGACACAGAAGGTTCCGGACTCTGAGTGCACACGGCTGGGTCGTGTTGAGCTTCTCATCCACCAACACCCCCTTTGCTTGAGGACAAAGGTGTAAAAAAGGAGACAAAATGAAGACTCCGAGGCTCCAGAGAGAGTCACAGACCCTGCACCCATCCTGGCCCAGCGTTACAGTCCCACCCTACCACTACAGGGTATGGATAAGGACACCAGGCTTGGCTGAATTGGCCAGAGGTGTTGGACTGGGATATCCACCTGCTGTTCCAGAGGAGCTCCAGCACCTTGAAGGTCCTTTGCTAAATCTACCAGCTCCACAGGGTGGCCCACAGCATCTCCCCAGGGCAGTTTTGCCTCTTCTTAATTGATCTTTAGTGAGGGAGGGAGCACTGGGTTCACAGAATACTCTTAATAAAAACTTCTCTGGGATTTCAGGAAGATGTAAAGAGCTCCAGGGCCGTCTCCAACAGCCCGTTCTCCCTTTTCCCTGATGGAGCAGCACAGGAAGGAGCAGCCTTGCCCTGCAAGGAGCAGTCACAGCAGGCTCACAGCCAGCAGAGCCAGCAGAGGCTGCCAGACAAGGACAGGATCTGCTCAAGGACAGTCCCATCCCTGGCAGGCTCAGCTGCTTCAGTGAATTCAAGGATCTTCCCTGCCCCCGGCTTTCAGGGCCCCCTCGGATGCACACCAGGGATTAAGTGGCTGCAGAAAACAGCTGGAAGCTTCCCACCCAACTGGAGAAAACAGTTGTTTTGGGGTTTGTTTTTTTTTCCCTCCTAATCTAATTCTTGCAAAATACCGAATTATTCTAGCTGAAATTTTCCAAAAGCATTCCAGCCTGAAGGCAGCCAGCCAGCCTGGGGAAAAAGCGTAGAGTCTGACGGAATTATCAGGAATTAAAGGCAAAGTCTTTGAAAAACAAGGAATGTGTTAATGAGAGATCCCAGCCCTCCTTTTAGACAGGCAGCACCTCACCAGTCACTGAAACAGGGCTGTCCTGAGGTACCAGAGAGGAGAAATGGATGGATGGAAGGACGGGCGGATGGACGGACAGACGGATGGATGGACGGATGGATGGATTTGGGATGGATGGTTGGACGGATGGATGGATGGATGGTGGATGGAAGGATGGATAGACGGACGGGTGGATGGAAGGATGGATAGACGGACGGATGGATAGACGGACGGATGGACGGATGGATGGATAGATGGATGGATTTGGGATGGATGGATGGATGGATGGATGGATGGATGGATGGATGGATGGAT
>JAHLSL010000015.1:31218268-31229117 GCA_025920805.1 Petroica traversi
TATATATATATAAATTTGCTTTAGAGCTCCCTTCTGTGGTTATCCCTTTTCTGGCCCCTCACTCCTGCTACTCTTCCTCCCATCACTGCACTGAGTGTCCTCTGCTGAACTCCAGCTCAAGCCCTTTCAGAGACACTTCCCCAAGGAGTGGTCACAGCCCCAAGGCTGCCAGAGCTCAAAAACTGCATTTGAAAAACGTTTTCAGGCCCAGGGTGGGATTTTTAGGGTTGCCCCATGCAGGACCAAAAGCTGGACTCAAGGATCCTTGTGGGTCCCATCCGGCTCAGAATATTCCATTCTGAAGTCCTTAGCTCCTCATCTCCCACACCAACCATCCTGAGATGCCCTCTTTGTCCCACATTCCCCACTTACAAGCAAACAAAGGTCTTTTTTGTCCTCCCCAACACTACACAACCTCCACACAGCTGCAGTTTCAACTCAAGGACACTTTGAAGATGGGGCTGAAGGAGAAGGGGGAGATGCCAAGGCCACAACCTACAAAAATTTCCCAAAGATGGGACCTTGCATTCCCATCTAACACAGCTCTTCATTCCAGACATTCCCAAGGAATTTATCTGGATGAGGGGGCTGGCCTCAAATCCACCTCTCCTTGGAGGGCCAAACCCAATACATGAGGCCCATGGAGGAGCTTTGGGTCACTGACAAAAAAATGCAAATTTCCAAAGCCTTGGGAGTGGACACCAAGCCCTTTTCCAGCAGGAAAATCCGCCCCCACCTTTGCTGTGGGTGAGGAAAGGGGAACATCCATGGATGTCCTTCCAGCCCCCCAGGGAAGAGCCCCATGCACGGTGCTAGTGGTTCTGGAGCCTTCTCCTCACCAGCACTCCTGTGCTTCTGGATGCAGCCACTAGAGGATGGCAGTGTCCCAGGCCACGCTGGGAATCCCAAAATCCTGCTTTGGAAGCCCACAGCGTGGGGATCCCATCAGTGCCACGGCCCCCCCCCCAAAAAAAATCCACCCCGAGTCACTCCAGTCCAAACCACAAGTTGGAGATTCTGGCATTCAGCTCAGCTTCGCATCCCAAGCAAAGGCAGCCCTTTGGAGACTGGAAATTGGGATTTTATGGGGGATCAGCCCCTTCCTGGTCCCCTTGGGACAGAGGTGGATGTTTTGATGAGTTACCTGGTGTATTTCCCGATCTCGCTGTGTCTCTCCTCCAATTTCTGTCACCATGGGGTGACAATTTTCTCTACAATTTTCTTGCACTGCCCATCAGGTGTCCTGACCTCTGGGCTCTCCATGGGGTCATGATTTTCAACAGAAAGCAGAGACTGAGACAGCCCAGCAGCTCAACCCCAGCATCCCCCCAGGACACCTTCGAGGGGATTTTCAAGGCGAATGTCTGGAAATGATGAATGCCAAGTAGAAACCAAATTATGCCAAAATTATCCTGCCTGAGCCACAGCTTGGAGGAATATTCCCCCTCCTGAGGAGGCAGAACAGCCAAGCTGAGCTGCAGAATGAGATGAGCTTTGAACAAGAGCTCGTTGGGGAATAAAACATCATTAGCTGTATTAAAATAAGATCACAGATGTGAGTGTGATGAGGCTTGAGGCTGCCTCGTTCACGGGTGTCCATCACCCACCCTGCTGCAGCCAGAGATCCTCAACAATCCACTGGGAATCCACCTCCTCCTTCCCTGGGGCTGAATTCTGCCCAGTGGGGCGAGATTTTGCTCCAAAATCTCCATTTCTTCACGGGTTTGAGCAAAGCAACCAGGACATCAGGAGGAATTCATTATCTCAATATGCAAATCGGTTCTCAGGATGCAAATAAATTGGATTTGCTCGTGTCTCCTTGGGGTGAGCACTGGCAGTGATGGTGACTTCTTCTCACAGGTCACCTGTGGCTTTCCCCTTCCCACAAAGATTCCAAGGGCATCCCACCCTGCCTGGGGGATCTGCTGGGCTGGCCCCAGCACACCAATGGCTCTCTTGGACTGGGGAGCCCAAAATGGGACGTGGTCTCCAGGCTGGGTCTTGCAGTGATCCCAGGCCCTGCCCTGCAGGTGTCCAGCCTGTCCCAGGATGTGACTGCTGAGCTTCAGCAGGGTCCTGCGGGCTTCCATCACCCTGCTCCCCACTTTGGTGTTACCCACAAACTGCAAAGACCCACGACTGGCTCTGGGAAACAGTGAGACAAACTCAGAGTCTGTGGGAAAAAGGAATGAAGCTCCTTGGGTGTCTCACACATGTTGGGGACCCTCTGCACAAGCCATTGGCTGCTTTTGGGGGCTGGAGGGCTGTGGTGACACCTCTCCCTTCCCAAGGTGTATCCCAGTCCTGGGAATGGGGACCTAATGGCTCAGAATCCTTCCACAGCACCCCTGAGACACTTTTCCTCTGCTAACTAAAGCCTCTGACGTCGGTGTTTTGATTCCAAGCAGTTGCACAACACCTGGAGGTGTCCAGGGCTCCACGCTGCATCCAGGGCAGGGATGGAAACAGATCCAGCAAACCCCAGCTCCCTGCTCCCCACCTCCATCCCTGGAGCCTCCATCCTGGCACGGGCACAGCAGGACCCTTGGGAAGAGCTTGTTCCTCCCATGGCAAGGCGGGAGCAGAAGCACTGCAGGTGTCCCACCCTGAGGGAGGGGTCCCCATCTCGGTGTCCCCTGCCACCCTCCCATGGATCATCCAGACCCCTTTTCCCTGCAGTGGGAATTTCCACGTGGTGGCTCAGCTTTCCCCACCCAAACAGAGCTATAAAAAGGCACTGCAAGGCCTGAGGTCCATCCAGCAAATTCCTCCAACGCCGAGGGCAGGTTTTCAGGAGGGACCGGGCTGAAGTCTCGGAGCTGGAGCCAAGCCCAGCTGAGTCAAAGCTCCCTCCCAGCTTTGCCAGCTGGATGCAGCGTGCCCCAGTTTTATGGGAAGGGCATCCAGCCAGAGGCAGCTGAAGCACAGCCCAGGTGGAGCACTCCTCACCCGTGCACAAAACAAGGCATGGGATGCGTGGATGGAGTCAGGAGGATCCTCCCCAGACCGGCCTTTTTCCTTTATGGTTCATAAATAACCCCAGGGATGCTCAGCTCGAAAATTCCTGCTGCTCAACAGAAAAGCTGGTGGCTGGAAGGGCATCCTGAGCTCTCCTGGCTCTGCCTGGGCTGTTGGGACAGCTGGTGAAGGGAAACTTCTGCACCCAGGCTCAGGGTGGGCTTTGGCCAACAGCTGAGCGAGGCCACCCCACGCCACTGACCAACACCAGCCTCAAAATCCTGAGGGCACATCCCAAGATTTCTGGGTCAAGGCCACTCCCGAAGCCTTGGGGACAACCTTGCATTGAGTGCAGGTCCCAGCCCTGCTCTGCAGAGATAATAATCCTCTTCAGCTCAAGCCAAGCCTCTGACCTTGAGCTGTCCAGATTTTGGGGAGCTGCAGCATTTTCCAGAGCTTCCAATATGATGGTGTCCCACACATTTCCCAAGGGAATTAATGGTCTCTCCCCCTCTATTCCCAAGGACAATGTGAAAAAAAAAAAAATCACTCAGTGCCCTGAGAAGGACAACATGGTAAAGGCAGATGTCCCCAGGGAGAACAGGTCACCCCAGTGGGCTGGGCCTCAGTTTCCCCAGCTATCAAAAGAGGATTAGTTCACTTCCAGGATGTCATGAGGTTCAGGAATAGCCACTCCTGGGGAAGCAGCTTATCTGGACTGCTCCCAGCACTGCCCAGGAAGAGGAGATGTGGGGGAGCATCACCTCCCCAGTTAACCTGGTGACAGGCAGGGACACCCCGGGTGTGGACGTGTGACAAGCTGGCTTTCCCTGTGCCCAGAAATTACTCCAATTGCTGAGCCCTGGTTGTTCCAGCTTCCCATTTATCCAGAGAGTAAACACAGAGAGGGTTTATGGGGACAGAGCTGGTGCCACACCTGCCCTGTGACACCTGCCACGCGCAGCTCTCCTGTCAGGGTGGGACAGAAGGTGAAGCCCTTTCCCAGCACAGCTTCCATTTCGGGGAGAAGCTTCTGGGCTGGGATTCCTCCTCATGGAGGGGTCCTCCTAAGGAGGATTTCATAGCAAAACAGAGAAAACATTGTAAACATCACTGTGTTTATGGAGCCCCAAACCAACTCAAGAGCAAGGAAATCCCCCTCAAGGGTTTCAATCTTTATTTTACACCTGGGGAAACTGAGGCACAGCTGCCCATCCATTGTTCCTCTGCAGGCACTGGAGGATTTTGGGGTGCAGCAGGATCTTGCATCTTCCCTCACCTTATTGCCCAGCTCGTGCAGAGAGACAGAGACCAATCTCCCAATCTCTGCTGGGACAGCTGCCTTAATTCCAGCTCCAACAGATGATTCCCCCCTTCTCTCCTCACCCACTGCCCTTTCTACCTGCTTGAAGTCCAGTGAGGAGCCAACCTTCTTCCCTTACAGGCTTGGGATCGCTTCCCACAGCTCGGGGGTGACATCTGGGTTACTCTGCCCAGGCTCCAATTTCAAACCTAGCGCCGCTTCCCACCTGCTCAGCCTCAAAAATATCTGAGTGACACTCATGCCAACTTCCCAAAAAGCCACCTGCTCCTCTCCGTGGCTCCCAGGGCAGGGGTGGCTTTGCAGGAGCTCCACAGCTGCTGTCTGCACATGGATTGGGATGTCCCTTGTCACCTCCCATGGGTGCCAGGGGGTGCTGGTGGCGTGGGGAGCTGCAAACCTTCACTTGGGGGGTAAAGGCAGATCCAGATGGTCGAGGTGAGCATCTCATCACACCGTGTTTTCCAGGTGTGTGGGGGCTCAGTGTGGGCATGGAGAAAGAGAAATAAACTCTTAGAAATGACCCTGTGGTCAGGATTTGCTGACTCAGCGAGTTCTCAAGGCAAAGAGCTCTGAGAAAGGTCAAGACCTTGGCCAAAAAAAACCAAAAAACCAAACCCTTTGGAGGAAGGCTTAGAGAGGAGTCCTTCTGAGTGACTGCTGATGCACTCAGCATTTCCTTCTCCCCACTCTCCCAACCAGGTTTGTCCTGCTCCACGGGAAGGCTTGGCTGCCTCCCTATGTTTACATCCCTGGGAGATGCTATCAGGAGTCCGGGCTCTGCCTGTGCTTGCAGGAGGTAAATCCAGGTTCGGTGAGAAGGGTGGGGACTTTCCTCTCTCCCAAGTCAAAGACAACTTCAGAGGAGTTGCCTCAGTGTCTGCTCTCAATGCACAGGTGTTTGATGGCCATTTCCATGGATTTTCAGACAGAGTAATCAGCCCCTCTGGCTTGTGCCACGTGGTAGCCAAAAAACCAGGGCTGGAGATGGGATTTCTTGCAGAGGCTCCAGAGGATTTATTTTTTTAGGGGGTTTTTTTGTGTATTATTGTTTATTTACCTTAGAGAGAAATTATTTGCTCTGCACAAGCATTTGTTACGTGCAGGACCCGCTCTTCTCATGAGTCAGGAGAGTGTGGTGGGCCCCAGATTCATCATCCTCAGCTCCAAAAGCATTCAGCCATCTGGTCATCCCATTTCCTAGATGGTGGCCCTTTATACCTTTGATGCCGTCCATCCCATGAGCTCCCTCTGAATCCTCCCAAATTACAAATGCAGGGAATTACGAAATGGTTTGGGTTGGAAGGAATCTTAAACACCATCTATTTCCTCCAGTTTTCACCTCCTGGGAAATTTTCCCCATTTAAAAGTTGTCCCTGGCTTTAACCAGGAGCCCCGTGGATGCTCCTGCAAGGTTTTTCCCAGCCTGATTTTAAATCAATCCTGGCTGATCAAGCAGGGTCCCAAACAAAAGCAATCTGTGGGACAAGACTGAGGAAGGGACACTGTTTAATGAAGTTTCTCAGGACTTTCTTGCTCCCTTCCTCCTGCTTTGATTCCAAGATCCCTCTTTCCACCAAAAAAAAAAAAAAAATTCCAAAAAGCAAATTACCCTCAAACCCAAATTTTTGTCCATCACTCCACCCTACAACTAAATCCATGTGTTAGAGGGAAGGGGCTGCTCCTGGTGAGGTGGGAATTGCCTTGTATTCCCAACACAGAGGGGAGTAAAATCCCTGAAACTGCTGAATCTTGGGAGGATGCCAGCGGCAGATCTCTGGAGCTGTCAACTCCAGCTCCTGCACAGCCTCATGACCAAGCATGGCCCAGAAATGTGCCTGGGATGGATCCCACCTGCAAACCCCAAACGCTCCTGGACAGGATGTTCCTGGAGCAAAAACCCAAGCCAAGAGCTGGCAGAGTTTTGGGACGGGACAGTGAGTGTGTGTGTGTGACTGTCTGAGCCTGCGAGGGACAGCTTGGACCCATTCCCAGTTTGGAGCATTCCTGTCTCTTTATGGCTGATGTTCTCCAGATGTTTTGCATTGCAGCCTCATGTGGAAACCCTCTGGCCCCAGGGCTGGGTCCTGCTCAGCCCTCCACAGCACAGAGGAGGAGGAGGGGGTTTTACATCACTCCATCCACATAATTTATTATATTTAAAGCAGGAATCAACCCTGGCTGCCCCAGAAGTGCCTATTCCCATGCCTGCTCTTCCTTTTGAACTCTTTTTTTTCCCCAAGGAAACACCCCACGTGTGATCACCCCCCCTCTCCACAGGCCCATCAAGTGCTGTAAGGCAGAAAGATACGGATACAACCTCTGGCTTAGGAAGTCCCGAAGCAGCAAATTGCCGGAAACGGAGGGAAAATAATGTGGAAAGCATTCCCCTGGCTTGGCCCTCGCCTGCATTCCTGCAGAGCAGCTCCCCCAGTCCCAGCCAGGGGATGGATACCAGCAGAGCTGGACGGTGGCTCTGAGCCAGGAGGAGCTCCCATTCCACTGTGCATGAATGTTCCTTGTCCGTGTTGTCCATTTTCAGGGGATTTTGTTGGACCCAAGGATCCAGCTGGTTTCACTCCCTGCCTGTGTCTCTGATGGGTGGGATGAGGTGTTAGCTCTCTTCTAAGGGATAAGGGGGAATTTGGTTCCCCTCCCTCAGCTCTTGGCTGTAGTTTGGCCCCTGAAGGGACATTCTTATGCCCCATCCCCAGCAGGGACATGGGATTGGCAGCATGGATGCAGTGGGACATCCCATTCCCATGCACCACTCAACACACAGCTGATGGTCTCCACCAAACCAGTTTGACCTCCCATTAGGAAATTTCCTCATTTACTATTCATAGATTTCTTTTTTATTGTTTTCTTTTCAAAGACACCATCCTTTATCCCTCTCCCTCCTCATTCCTCCACAGCCCAAACATCGCCGAGGGTGAGAGCCCTCTCCCCTCTGCAATCTTCACATCACTGGGGCTGCTTCCACCTTTTCCTCTTGCCACCATCCTCTGCTCTTCCCTGCCAGCCCATCCTTGGGCAGTGCTGCTCCTGCCAGGACAAGGGCACCCAGCCCCAGTGAGGGTCTTTTTCCCAGAGCAGGAGGATGCAGGCAGAGCCCAGTGGTATTCATGGGGTGAGGGAGGGTCAGGCTGCCTGGCGGGAATTCCCCACTGCTTCCTCGCCTCTCAGGAACCACCTGCATCCTCCACCAAATGCTCCGTGCTCCAGAAGAAGTTTTCCTGACCTTTAATGGTAGGAAAATCCCCATGGCAATCAGCTCTCCATCTCCAGGCTGTGCCAAACACCCCAAACATTCCCAGCAGGATCAGTCCCAGCCTGTGCCTCTGAGCCCCACAGCCACACCTCCCCTAAATGAAGCTTTCAGCATCTCCTGGTGATGTCCAGGTTGGTCGTTTTTTCCTGGCCCATTTTAGGTCTGGGGCAGGAGCAGGAGGATGAGGATAGACCCACACAGGTTGTGCTGTTTCATCTCCAAGCACCTGCAGACAGGCTCCAACCCAATTTTCTTGGATGCAAGCAGCAACTGCCTGAATTGCCCTTTCCTTTTGGGGCTGGCAGGATCCAGTGCTGCAGCCAAGCCCCTCGGAGCGTGATGAAGAGGAAGAGGAAGAGCCTCAGGGTTTTGGTTGCCACCCAGGGGCAGCACCTGCTCCACTTGCTCAGCAGGGCATGATCTGGGAGCGGGATCGCCCTGGGTGGATGCAAGGGCCGAGGAGGGAGGTGGGAGGTGGCTCAGCCTCGGGCAAGCCCTGCCAAAGCAGAGTCACCGCTTGACTCACAGAGTCATTAATGAATCAAAGCTCCCAGGTAATTGTTGTTGCGAGGAAGAGGAAGAGTTTGGGCTGCTGCTCCACCCTGCTCTGCGCTGGGCTGGCCGGGGGCAGAACCAAAGTCCTGACCCCGTGGAAGGGGTGGAGGAGAGGTGTGAGAAACAGGGCTGCACCCCCAGCGTGGCACCGGCTGAGCAAGCGGGGAGGGAGCCAGGGAGGCTCCCCAATCCCTCCAGAGGCTCAGGTGGGATGGGCACTCGCTGATATTTATAGAATCATAAAATCATCAAGGGCCATGGGCTCTTAGATCAGCTGAGAGCCACCCCAGAGAGCTCAGGTGGGATGGGCACACGCTGATATTTATAGAATCATTAAATCATCAAGGGCCATGGGCTCTCAGATCAGCTGGCAAAGCCATCCCAGAGAGCTCAGGTGAAGGGAGGGGAGAAGGGGAGGCAAGGAATGGGGAGAGCAGTCATGGTGGATGAGGAAAAATGGAAGAGTGAAGTGGATTTTTTTCCAGTGAAGGAGCTGGAGGAGGGTGCTTGGACTCTGAAGATGTCCAGGACCTGGCAGTGCTGTGCCATGGGAGCAGGGAAGGGGATGAGCTGCAAGAGTCCAACTTTTCCTCTGCCCATAAGGTCTCCCATCCACAACACAGCATCCAAAACAGCCTGGCTTGGCCAGGTTTGGGAGGCTGAAGGTCCTCCTTGACGTGGGGGTAGATCAGAGAATTATGGAATCATTAAGGGTTAGAAAAGCTCCCTGAGATCATCAAATGCAGCCCTTAATCCAGCAAAGGCAAGGCCACCACTAACCCATGTCCCCAAGTGCCACATCCACGTGGCTTTTAAATCCCTCCAGGGATGGGGATTCTACCACTGCCCTGGGCACCTGTGAGGGCTTGACCATCCTTTCAGAGTGGAAATTTTCAGAGCAGGAGATCCTGACAGGCTGTGGGAGGCAGTGACACGGCTCCTGCCACCACTCCAGCCTCCACCTACTTTCCAGGGATACTTCAGCCCCATCCCTGCCCTTGTCACCCCATTTGAATTGGGGTGACAAGAGATCTGCCGTGGCATTCCTGGTCCAGCACTGCCAGAGAGGAAGGAGAGAAGGAAGAAGAAATCTTCCACCTTCCCATGGGACAGACCCACCCTCCCTTATCACCCATCTCCATGAGGTCAGGCATGAAGCCGGGCTGGATCTCAAGTGCCCTCACGTGTAGGGAAAACAGGATTTTCTCATACATAGAGCATGGTGTGATGAGCAGGAAACACATGGAGCAGGGGGAAAGTGAGCAGTGTGGTTCCCAGGGAGGGAATTTGGGTCACCCATCTGAATTTGGGTGCCCCCATCCTGCATCCTTCTCCTTCCAGCACGCAGGCAGGAAGGATCTGCCCATCCAGCCTTCCCCTTCCACCAAGGTGAATGTCCCCACACAGGCAGCAGCGCTTTCCAAAGGGAAACTGAGGCAGGGAGGGTGGTGCCCACAGGAGCTGCTCTCTGGAACCAGCAGCAGATCCTGGGAATAAGGCAGCATCCAGGAGCTCTGTGCCAGCACTGGGGTCATGATGGACAGCCTGCCTTGCCCATGTCCATGGCCATGGGGCCATTTTTGGGTGTTTTTTCTCTCATCCAAGGAAGGAGGCTGGCTGTGCCCTGGCTGTGTGTGCTGGCAGCCCAGAACCCTTCCATGTCCCCAGTGTGGGCAGCAGGGGAAGGGGGGATTTTGTTCCTCTGCCCCGCTCAGGTGAGACCCCACCTGCAGAGCTGCCCCAGCCCTGGGACCCCCAACAGCAGAAGGACGTGGAGCTGCTGGAGCCAGTCCAGAGGAAGCCACGGAGCTGCTCCAAGGGCTGGAGCCAGGCTGGGAGAGCTGGGGGTGCTTACCTGGAGAGGAGAAGGCTCCAGGGAGAGCTCAGAGCCCCTGGCAGGGCCTAAAGGAACTCCAGGAGAACTGGGGAGTGACTTGGAAAAGAGCCTGCATGTTTCTCGCCAGGAAAAAGCAGAATGGTTTCACAATGACAGAGGGCAGGGTTAGATCGATATTAGGAAGAAATTCTTCCCTGTGAGGGTGGAGAGACCCTGGCACAGATTGCCCAGAGAGGCCATGGCTGCCCCACCTCTGGAAGCGTCCAAGGCCAGGCTGGGAACAACTTGATCCAGTGAAGCTGTCCCTGACCATGGCAGGGGGATGGAACAAGATGAGCTTTAAGGTCCCTTCCCACCCAAACAATTCCATGAGTCCGTGCCAAGGACAAGGCTCGCAGCCTCCCCTCCAGCTGCAGCTCCAGGCTTTGCCCCCGAGCGCCCAGGGCCGGCCCGAGTGGGAGGAACGGCAGAACTCGATTTCCGAGTGCATTTGCTTCCCAAATGTGTCCCGGCAGCTGCCGGCAGCGCGTCCCCGCGGGGCTCCACAGCCTCTTCCCAACGCCAGGACTCCCAGCGTGTCCGGGCCAGTCCCTCCCGTGCCGAGCGGGGATTCCCACAGCGGGAACAAGGCTTCACCCAGAGAAAACATCCCGAGCATCGCCTTCCTGCCTCATCGCCCAGGAATCCCGGGGTCAGGGCCGGCGAGTCCTCCCAGGGCAGCGCGTCAGGCCGGGAGCACGGGATGCGCATCCCAGTGTCCCTTATTGTCACAGTGCCCGGGATGCCCATCCCAGTGTCCCTATTGTCACAGTGCCCGAAATGCCCATCCCAGTGTCCCTGCTGTCACAGCCCGGGATGTGCATCCCAGTGTCCCTGCTGTCACAGCCCGAAATGCCCATCCCAGTGT
>JAHLSL010000015.1:31230396-31257076 GCA_025920805.1 Petroica traversi
CCCTGTGCCTTGTTCTGTGGGACAGGGCTCGCCCTCCATCCCCACGGTGAGGCAGGGGCACCCCCTCAGCAGCTCCCATGGGGGACAGGGTTCCTCCCTCTCTCCTCCTCCGTCCCCTCTGGAGCAGGGACCTCCACACGGCAGTGGAGCAGCCCCCATGTCCCTGCAGACCCCTAAGGGGACACTCAGGATGTCTGGGCTGTGCTTTTGGGGTGTCTGGCATCACTGTTAGGGTTGCCATAAGGTCCCGCTTGCGAGAAGAGGGGACAGCCCAAAGCAGGGCACAGCAGGGGCTGGAGCGTGGATGGGGCTGCATCACCCCAGTGGATGGGGTGGAAGGATGGAGGAGGGGGCTGGGGTGGCACAAAGGGACAGGGGGCATGTCCCCACCCAGCGCCCAACCTGCCAGGACCACCTTGATGAGGGGGAGCTCCTGGGGGTCCCACCCCACGCTCGCCTCGGGGTCCCCAGGACACCTCTGTTCCCGGTAGCCGCTGGCTTGGAATCAGACACGTCCCCTTGCTTTCCTGGGGCCGAGACAGGACGCTGCGGGTTTCTTCTGCTTTAAAAGAAAACCAAAAAAAAAAAAAAACCCACGACCCAGGAATGGGAAAAGCTGCTTTTTTGGAGTTACACTGGGCTGCTGTTCCTGCCGTGCCGGCACGTCCGTGCCCTCCCTGCATCCGCCGCTTTGGCAGGGGACGTGCGTGGGACCCTGGGGACTGGAAACCAGCGGGTAAAAAAATGCACCTCCTGCGGTTTTGGGGTTTTGGTTTTTTTGTTTGCTGAGTTCAGCCTGTCTTTGTCTCCGCCGGGGTGCACGGAGGAGCGCACGCGTGGGTCTCGGTCGCCCCACGAGCGAGACCGGCTCCGTGGGATGTGCCAGCGTGTGTGTCTGGGGGTTGCTTTCCCCTCCCGTGCACACCTTTGGCAGGAGGCTTGGATGACATCTTGCTCTGGCACGCTCCTCGCCTTTGATCTCGAGTTTCCTGCCATGGATAACGTGTTCGGCAACACGCGAGCCCGGCTCCGCAGCTGCCGGGGAGGGCGATGCGGGTGCCTCCTCCTCCTCCTCCTCGTCCCGGTTTTCCCCAGCTGGCTCCTGCCTACAGCTCCCGGCTTTCCTTTGTTTCGGGTGCCGCCAGGACAGGCTCTCACAGCCTGTCAGGATGCTCTGAGCGGAGCAAAGCCAAGCACAAAAAGACAGCCCCCCCATCCCTTTGTTTCCCGGCGTTTTGCGGGCTCAGCTGGTTTTTACACGGCGGCGTTTCGTGTGCTCGGGCAGATGAACCGACTACTCAATGTCTCTTTTTTTAAAAATCCTATTCTGAGTTATTTTGGGTGCTTTAGTTTGCAGGGAGCACATCCCGGCTGCAGGCTGTGCTGGAGGGATGCAGCAGCTTCCTGGGAACGGGGTGAATTTGCCAGAAGCATAAGTGGAACATCTCGTGGTTGTCCTCTGGTGTCCTCCTCGCGTCTCCTCGGGTGAGCAGAGCCATAAGCTCTCGGCACCACACTAAAATCCGGGATCACCAGCCCTTCTCCTGGGACAACTCTGACCCTGGTTTGCCAGCAGCAGCTCTGGGGACAGAGGAAGGTGAACAAAACCCAGGCCCATGCTCAGCACTGATGGCTGAAATCAGCCTTTTTTTTTTTAAATATATCCTTGATTTTATAGAAAGCAAAATATAAGTTCTAACATTATTATCACCATTTTTTTTATACCTACTGCTGGTTCATTTCCCTCAGGTGTTGAGTTTAATAGTGAAACCGTCACCTGAATTCATTTGAATGCTCTTTTTTTTCACAACAGATGTACACAAAGCACCTTGAGCGTGTCAAACAGCCCCTGAGTAAATCAGGTTGTTTGCTCTATTACTTTATTCATACAGGTTCGATGCTCCAGCTGATGCATTTGGAGTGCTGTGCCATCTGGAGCAAAAATTAAATACAAATTTGGCCCCTGGCCTGGAAAAATAACAACCCTGTGCCCCACTGGTAATCTGCAGTGGGTGTACAGAGCCCCTGGCAGAACAACTGCTTGGGGGCAATGTGAAAGGAACCCAAAATGCACTAATTGAGGTATTTAAAACATATTTTAAAAAGTGCCAGAAGCAGGCAGGAGGGATGGTGTGATCCCGTTTCCAGGTCACAGGGCTGATGCCAGCAGGTGACAATCTTGGTCCTGAGCAGGTGATGAAGCTGCTGGAGGTGTGTTTGGTGGTGATTTCCCACATCTGCCAGCCTTGCTGCTGAAGGAAATCCCCTCCACAACCTCCTAAAGCTGTTCCACCACTACTCAGCTCAGGTTTGCTGATTTTGTCCCCATTCACCAAGGCTGGGTTGGACACTCCAGGTCTGCTGCTTGGGTTGCTGGCATTGCTGTTTGGTCCAAAACTGTCTCAGATTTGGAGGGAGCAAGATGTGGAGGTGGGTCAGCTCTGCTGGAACTTACTGCTTATGCATCCCAGGCTCAGATCCAGGTCTCCAGGTGTGATTGGAGATACCTGTGATGGACCAGCCATGAAGGACACCTTGGGGTCAGCGTGCTCTGAATGTTGTGGGATCTGTTGGACCTTCTGATGAGGAACACTTTGTGCCAGATGGGAAATAAGGTGTTGGTTGCTGGTTGCTACCACTGTTCTTGGCTGGAGAGTGGTCCTGGCCCTGTCCTGCAGGAGAGGCAGGTGATGGGGTGGAGGAGGAGGAGAATTCCATGGCAAGGAAGTAGCAGAACTGCTCAGGACTATGGAGCTGAACTAAGCCTGGAGTTCTACCCAAGAAGAGCCGACTTCCAGCTGCTCTCCTGGACTAAATGATGTGTGGGATTACAGGAGAAAGCCTGGCTTTGCTAGGAGGGTTTTTGTGCTTCTGGATCATCTCTCCAGGTGTTCCTCCTTGGGTCACCACTCCCAGTGACCTGCTGTCACCTCCACGTGGGCTGTGTGGCAGAAGACGTGTTGTGAGTGATTCACTCATAGCCATAAAACAGCACTTGGATGTGGAGAGGGTGGTGAGAGGCACAGCTGATGCTCCTCTCCTGTTCCCACCTCCTGCACCTGAACCTTCTGCCTCAGAATGACAGGACTGAGATGCAGTCCTCTCCCACCTTGCCAGACTCCTGCTGCACAGTAAACCCAAACAAGCCCGTCCTTTAGGCCATGGCAAGAGGTGCAGATCCTTCTGGTGGTCCTCAGCCAACTTGGGCCGTTGGTGTGGAAGCCTGAAGGGCGGTTTTTTTGGGGTTGAAGCTCCCCCGGTCTCAGCAGCGATTGGTGTGGCCGAGCTGGGTTTGTTTGTTTTGGTTCCTGCAATCATTCCCCTTAAAGCTGAGTGTTGTTGACACAAGATAAGATCGGCAGTCACAGCCGTCCCCTCCCCTGTCACTGTTGCCCTGGAACCGCTCAGACTCAGGTTGGGAGTGGCCATCCTGGTTTGTCCGTGTCCCCACCCCGAGTCGCTGACAGGGCTCTAAAGCAGCAGCAGTAATGATGTGATAGGAGCTTATCTGCAAGTGAGCCCAGTCATCACCTGAGCCCGGCGGGTGCTGCTCCCTGGCTTGAGAAATGCCAGTGATTTCACGGAAATTGTGCTTCAGGAGATGATCCAAACCCACATGGTTTTGCTACAGCCACAGGCAGTGGAGATTTCCCTGACCCCATTGACAATGGGCTGGAGCAGGGCCTGTTCCTCCATCCCGGGATGCAGCTGCATTGTTTTTGGATGCTGGAACAGTAACACAGGCAATGCGTCCTTTTCTACCTGTCTGGCACATTGAAATTCCACCAAAGAACAAAAAGCAATCCTGAAGGGTTCCAACCACATGCTGAGGGCTCCTGTGTCCCCTCAAGAATGGTTGAAGTGCTGAAGGGATGGTGAGAGGAGATGAGTCCAGCCCTAATGCCAGTGCAGGGTGGGCAGAGGGAGCTCATGGACCAAATTGACTGGCTCAGTGTAGTTGAAGGCTGTGAGGTCTCAGGTTGCTCCAACGCTGGAGCTGCAGCTGGATCAGGCTGTGGAAAAAGCTGCCACAAAGAAGCAGGAGAAGCAGCAAAGGCAGGGTGGCAGAAAGCCTGGGCAGGGAAGTCCTGCTTTTTCTGCTCCAGCTTCAGGACTGTGAGTGTGAGAAGCAAATATAAATTACTTCTCCGGTCTTATTTTGGCTTTTTTTTTTTATTTGTGGGTGGGTTTGCAGGACACCAGGACTGCTGACAGCAGTCAGGGTTCTCCTGGCTTGGAGGGGGGAAAAGGATCTTTGCAGGGGATAATCCTGGATGCCCACCCCAAAGTTTGAGGGACAAGGTGCTAGCCAGGTCCTTCAGTCTGCTGTTCCATGGAGGCAGGGGTTATTGATGTGCTGGAAACGATGAAAACCCCTGAGAACAGTCACATAGGAATTGAAACTTCCCCAAAAATGTGGTGGGATTGACAACCCGACTGAGTGCACCAGCACCAATGCCCACAGCGTGGTCACCAACAGGAGGAGGAGCATGAAGCCACTGTGCACAGGAACCTTGTGACATCGCTGCCAGCACGGAGACATGTGGGATGACTCAAACCAATGGATTGTTGCAATGGATGGGGATAACTTTCCATCATTTACCAACAGCCCTTGCTGACTGGGAGGTCCCAGCTGACTGGAAGTGAGCAGATGTGGCACAAGAAGGGCAGGAAGGAGGATTTGGGGAAGTACAAGGCTGTCAGTCAAGTGACAGGAGCAGATCACCCTCAGTGCCCTCACGCAGCACTACCAGGGCAGTCAGAGAACCTGGAGCAGCCAATGTGGGTTTGTGACAGGCAGCCTGGCCAACCTGATCTCCGTCTGTGACAAGGTGACCTGCTTTGGTGGAGGAGGGAGAGGCTCTGAGTGTGTCTGTTGAACTTTGACACCACTTTTTTTTTCGAAGGGGCTGGAGTTACCATCCCTGGAGGGGTTTAAAAGCCGTGTACAAGAGGCACTTGGGGACGTGGTTGAGTGGAGGTCTTGGCAGTGCTGGGTTAGCAGTTGGACCTGGTGGCCTTAGAGGGCTTTTCCAAGCAAAACGATTCCATGATTCTGTGATTTTATTATCCCCTCAGAGGATTAATCCCGCCGTTAATGCAGCTTTTCGCTCGCAAAGCGCTTTAGAGGAAATCACGCCAGGAGAGCGCTTGGAGATAGAAACTGAAAGTGCTGAGCAGGAGGCAGCTGCCCTCCTGATTCCAGCCCTCCCACTGCTGCTCTCCCAGCCTGTGCAGTAGGAGTGGGTTCCACAGCTTCTTGGGAGTATTTCGGGGAAAATACAAGAGCTCCGTGGCCGTGCGGCTTCCCAGGCGGGGAACCAGGGGATTTCAGCTCTCCCATCGGTCCATTGAAATCCAGGAGCCACCCAGCAGGTAAGAGAGTGGGTGAAGCCAATTATCCATCCAAGCTGGGTGGGAGGGATCAGAGTCTCCCACCCAGCAACCTCCAGCTACAACAAATCCACCCGAGTGGATCGTGCCTCCTGCCAGAGGCTCTCGGAATTAAATCCGCAGGGTATTGTAAGGATCGAGTTAAACTTCTCTCCATGAAGAGCTTTGTCCCGAGCAGGCAAATATTTCCTCGGCGCTTTAATGACTCCCATTTTCCTATTGTTCCCTGTAAAAACCCGTCGCCAGGCTGGGCTTCCCCCGAGGCGATTTCCTGGCTCCGCTCAAAAGCAGCTGCTGCGGGGTTGGGGTTTTTCTTTCGCTTTTCAGTTGAGAAGCGTTGGATGACGACCCGGTGTTTTACTCTCTTGGCGTGTGAGATAGAAGATGAGGATTTTGGAGGCTGTGTCAGTGGTGGCCGTCCGAAGTGGGATGGGATTGTTGGGTGTTCTGGGGGCTGAATAAATCGGGATGAGCTGGCTGGAGCCTGTCTGGTGGTGCTTGTGTGGGTTGGCTGTCTGTCAGCTGAGCCCTGCACCCCAATCTCACTTGGCATTCACCCCACAACACCCTCACCATTGTGCCGAGCGTTGTTTGGGGGTGGCACTTTGGGAGTAAGAGCAGGGAAAATGGATCATTTTCTGGGCTGAGGCTTTGCCTGGGGAATGCTGAGTTGTTGTGCACTTCTGACCGTTCTTGGGGCTTCCTCCTTTTGTCCTCCTCCTCCTCCTGAAGCATCTTCCCCATCCAGCTGCCAGTGATGCAGCAGGAGGAGCAAGTCAGGGAGATGATGGGAAAGGCCTGGGATGAGTTGCAGCCAGGTGAGAGGGATGGAGCTGGAGACAAGCCTGGCATCAGGTGGTTTATTCCAGCCTTGGATGCTGAAGCTGGGAGTGGGAGTGTTGCAGGGAGTTAGGAGATGGACTGCATGGGAACAGGGGGTGTTTTCCCAAAGCCAGGTGAGTGTTTGTGCCTAAAAATTATATGGTCCTGCAGAAAAATGGGCTGGAGGGGAGGGATTCTGCTGCCAGCCCGTCAGGCACCTCCAAAAGGAGGGGTTTTAAGACAAGCAGATGAAATTGAGGCTTTGTTTACACTGAGGTTGGAACTCGAGTCTCTGTAGGTTTCTTTTCTGGATGGAATTTAAAAGAGGAAAGAAGTAAGCACTGACAGAAGTTTCGTTTCTTGGAAGACTTTGGTTTTCTAAGAAAAGTTGCTTTTCCTCTCCAAAGGATCCCTTGAATCTTTTTTGCTTCCTTTAGGTTTGATTTATCTCAGCTATCGATGTTCTGAGCCGGAACATCCAACTTAGTTGCAAACTGCTTGGTATCAAAACCCAGACTGCACATTGCCTGCTTCATCTTATAAATCAAGTAATTTATTCTTCAGTATTATGAATCCCTCATTGTGAGGGTAGCAGCAGATCCCAGTCTGTTTCCATGTTATATTTTCCTTATTTAGCCCAGTCCTTGCTGCAAAGCTGTGTGGATAAAGGCTGCTGCCAAGCTGAGCACAACTTGAGTATTGTTGCTCAGAGATTTTTCTCTTTTTTCTTATTATTCAAATAATGTTTTCCTAGGCCAATGCAGAACAAGTCAGGTGGTTGGGATGGATTTATTTTTTTTAGCTGGAGCATCCATTTCCATAAGAGTTGGAGCCCAGAGATGAGCTGGAAGTCCTGGCAGGTTACTTGCCCAGGATGGGATCCTGTCTTTAGTCTGCTGTGGATGGACTGATCAGACTTGCCTTGGATACCCACATCATTCCAGACAACCCTCTGCAGCACTGGGCTGGAAACCCTTTTCCACCCCAAAACCTGCCCCAGTGTGGCTTTCTCTGTGAGGGCTTGCTGTGTGGCAGCCATCTCTGCGGGCTGCTCCACTCTTTTGTTTACATCTGGTAGAAAACTTCTTAAATTTCCTGGCAAGGAGTAATTCTAATCCCTTTCAATGAGATCAACGGATTAGTGTCTCAGATGCTTATAAAATTGTGAGGATTAGCCAAGCCTCCCCCCCTTTTCTTTCTATGCCACGAAACGTCATCGCCGTGTTTTAAAAGGGAATCTCTGCGCTGTTACCAAGAGCTGAAGTGATTTCTGGGAGCTTCTGCACATCCAAACATTTAAAAACCATGTCTTCATCCTCTCCCTCGCTCCCTCTGGATTTTTGTGCAATTTTTAGGGTGTTTTTCTCTTTTCTTCCAGCATCCCTGGCACCAAACCGTGGTAGCCCTTCAAGCAGATACCTTGGGTTTGCGTGGCTTGGCTGCGTTGCGGCGCCCGTGCGGGTAAGTAGGGAGCTGAGCCCAAAGTTTTCCTTCACAGACACTTGCAAATTCCCATCTTGAGAAGACCAGATCCCAAAAAAACCCATGTTATTTCACGAGTTTGCCCCTCATTACAAAGGATCTGGGCTTTTGTGGTCCATCCCCAGAGGGGAACGACGCTTCTGGGCCGACGGGATGCTCTCACCCCAACTCTTGTGAGCAGGATGAAACTCCACACACCCACATTCCTGCATCCTCTTAATTACAACCTGCACTTTCATTAGGACTTGCTCCCTAACCAGCTCGCAGGGAGCTGACAGGGAGGAGGGTTTAGTTCAAACCCTGCTGCCTCTCCCCTCAGGGCAGTTTTTAAACGCCTTTTCTCCCGGGTCGATGGCTGCGTGGTCGTTTGACCCGTGTGAGCAAAGTGATCCCAAACTGCCGAGTGGTAGGAGCTCGGAGCCAGGAATTCCTGGCCCTGGCCCAGCAGAGTTTCAGAGGAGAGCTTTTAAATATATACAAAGACAAGCTCATAATTTCCACTCTACTAATGAGGCCACGGCGTTTTCATTGAAATGTGCCAATAGGCACCACGGTGGTATTTTAGCAGCCTTGTACTGTGAATCCAAATGTGATTTAACATGGCAGCCCCCGTGGAGCTGAGGAAAATCAGCTTCTCCTGCTGAATTTCAATGATTCTGCTCAGCTGCACTTCCTAAAAATCCCCCTCAGCGGTGGGACCTCTCCTGTGTTTCATCCCCACAAAGCTTTTCCCCCCTACTTTGGTGAAGGTGGGAATGGGTTGAAAGAGGGTATTTAGGAAGGGAAATTTTCAGTTTAAAGCCTGGGTTTAACTTGGGTGGTACAAGGCGGCGATTTCATAACTGGGCTGGCCAGAAATATCATTAAATCGTAGTAAAAAAAATGGAATGTGAGGGCTCCAGACATCATGTTCTCTCTTGACCTTTAAAAAGCCACTCCAAGCTGCCAGCCTGCTCGTTGCTAAGCCACCTCCTTAGTGCCACTTGTATATTTTCCCTTCTAGTAGGCAATTCAGTGCCCGGGAATTCATGGAGATCCAACAGTAAACTGTTACACGCCTGAAATTCCCACTGGTGGTTTTTATCTCTGTAGCCTTGAAGTATTTGGAAAACATTTAGCTGGTTTTGTTCAGTCAGCTGCAAGAAAATGTAAATTTTAAGTAACTCTCGTAAAAGGGGTTTGGTTTGTTTGTTTTTTTTTCAAACAAGTCCTGCATCAGCAGCACAGCTGTAAATTGGGGTTTTGCTTATTTAGGGCTCAGTTTCTGAGGAACCCCTGTAATGAGCATCATCTTTGGGCAAAGGAGGGATGAGGATGGGTAATGCTGAAAATTTACACCTGGTTGTCCTGGTTACAGATCCCTGGGTATGGGTACTCCTGGATTTCAGAATCACAGATTCATGGAATGATTTGGGTTAGAAGGGATCTTGAAGACCATCTCATTCCACCACTCTGCCAGGAACAGGAGCACTTTCCACTGGACAAGGCTGCTCCAGCCTGGCCTTGAACACTTCCAGGGATAGGGAGTCCACAATTTCTCTAAACAACCTGTGCCAGAGCTTCACTTTCTGCATCCCACTAATTCCAGGAGAACAGGGAAGAAGGATGATATCCCACAGCATCACCCTCAGTGCTGACTCTCTGTGACAGAGGAGAAGGTGCATTTGTTGGGTTGGTGAATGTTTCTCTCCAAGCACCTCACTTGGCTGTGCAAGTCTGGTGGTGGGAAAGTTCCATTTTCCATTTCCAACTAAATTTTGAGGGGTTTTCCATCCTTGCAGCCACCTTTCTTGTGCCAGTCCCATGAAGGTGAAGCAGTTTTTGTCCTGTTTCCATATGATTCCCAGGAGCTTTTTTCCTGGACTCCATTTAGTGTTGCAAAACCATCCTGGTCTCTGTTAGCAAGGGAGAAGAATGATAAAAAAAAAATACTCCCCTAAATTCCAGTACTTGGGTCAATACCAGGAAATGGTAGGCTGAGTGTGCTGCTCATTTTTTGGAAATATTAGGAAAAATTGGAAATGGCAGTGACGTGGCATTGGTGTGAATTCCCAGCAGGCTGGGGTTTGGGATTGTCTGGGTTTTCCCAAAGCTTTTTTCAGGCTGTCAGGATTGTAAAATACAAACCTGGCTAGATCAAAGTGGGTTTGGGAAAACAACTGCTCTGTAGGATTTGTTTAGGGACTTTTTTCCCTAAACAGTCACCAGCTTTGTCACTCTTCTCCATCCATCTATCTCTTCTTCTTAATTTTTACCTCAATTGCAAATGGTGCAATTAAAAGGGTCTGCAGAGAGCATTCCTGAGGACTGAAACCCAGGATCTGGGAGCAGACAGCAGCAGCACAAAGAGGAATTTTTCCCTCTCTGGCCTCATGCTGCTTTTCCACCACAAGGCTTTACAGCCATCTGGATCCCCTTTCAAATGATGCCCCCCCTCCCAAAAATCCATAACCTAGCAACCTTATTTAGTGTAAACGAGAGCATTCTGCCTTCCTGTTCCCAAATTGTGCTTGGCTCCTCCAACTGCCTTTATAGGATGGCTGCTGGCAGCTGTGATCCCTTCACTGGTCCAGGGTTCTTTTCTCCAGCAGGGTTTTGTAGGATTATTGATCCCTGTGTGTTGCAGTGATTATTGGTTTTTTTCACCTCATTAAAGAAGCTTAGAAAATAAGGGGAAAAAAGGGTTTCAGGAAGTTATTTAAATCTTCTGCTTCTCAATCTAAGAGTGGAGCAGGCAAGTTGCTCTTTGGCTCCATGGAAAGTGATTGGTTTTGGTTCAGCCTGAAGACAACTTGATCAAAGTGGGATTTTTTTTTCCTTCCAGATGTGATATTTTGGGAGTCCCCATTGCTTCCCACAGCTCTGTGTCATCACCCAGGAATTTTCAAATTCCCTGGAGCGTTTAACACCAATTTCTCTGCTCTGACCCTTCAGCTTCATAGGCTGAGTGTTTCTCGTGGGATTTCCAATTTGCTTTCCCCAAGGAACCTGTTCATTGGGGAAAACTGCAAACGAGGAAAAGCAACCACAAACAAAGGTGGGAGATTATTCCCACTTGCCTGTGCTCTCATTGCTCTTTTTGGGATAAAATACACCCAAATTTAATACTGTGTGTTCCACCAGCATCAGTCCATAAATGGAAGTGGTGGCTCCTGCCTTCTCTTTTCACCTCAGGAGTACAAAAAGGGCTGGGGGCAGGAGGAGGCAGCAGCACATCCTTTCCCACCACACTTTTGGGAGGAAGAGTGAGCTCACCAGGTCGTGACGTCGGAGCTGCGTGCCAGGAAAAGTGGGGGGAAAAAATAATTACAAATCTCCAAGGCCAAAGGGGAAAAAATTCCTCAAGTGTTATTTCATCTCCGAGCAGTGAGCTGAGCTGTCCTTGGGTAGCTCGTGTGAGCCTTTCCCGGAGAGGAGTTGCCAGCTCTGCTTCAAACCCTCCTGGGAAGGGATTGCCAGCTCTCATTCCTAATGGGAGCTCAAGCAGGGCTCTCCTCCAAACTCTGCTTCCCCCTCCTCCAGACTGTATTAAATAGCACTATTGATTTTAATTTTTTTTTCTGTTTATTTTTGCCTGTTTTCCTGGAACTTGCAAAATCAGCCCTGAGCAAACTTTGGGTTTGCTTTTCCAACAGCGCTGGGAGAAAGAACTTGACTTAACAGTGGGTGATGGGAGCTGCTGCTGACCCATTTCTGCACGTTCCTCTGCCAGTGGTAGCAAAAGCATTTTCCCACTTAAAGGGTCTCTTCAGTTTTAAAGTTCTGGGATGAATCACGTCTTAAACTGTCTGGAATCAGAAGGACTTGCTGGAAATTGCAGTGATATTGTTGTGCTGCTGAATGTTGCATTCCTTAGACTTTCCTATTTTTTTTCCAATTGCTTTGTGGTGTTGTCACATCACTTTGTGTGTCCCCTGCCCAGAGGCAGTGGAGAGGGTTAAGGTTTTGTGTTTGGTGTCAGCCAGCTGGGGAACACAGCCAGGAAATTTCCTGATTCCAGTTCAAAAAAAGCATCGGATCCGCTCTCAGGGAGGAGGGATCAAAGGTCCGAAGCGCTTCATGCTTGGAGGTCACTTTGGTTCTTTGGATGTCCAGGCTCACAACCAAAACCCACCACCACCCCCAAGCCTGCAGGCAGCCAAAATGGCTGAAACAAATGGGGTTTTGTTCGGTTTGACACCCAAAAGTTCTTTCTGTTGCTGTGATGGTGCCGCATCACCCCGGCCAAGCTTTGCTGGATCCTGGTACAGCTCGGCCTGTGGTGTGAGGGACCTCTTGGGATGTTCCCTCTTCCCAGCACATGAATCCCACTAATCAATAACCCTGCCAAGCCTTGCACCATCCCTCATGCTCTTCCATTCCATGCCAGGTTTGTGAAGGATCTGAGCCAGGTTGGATGCTCAGAGCTGGCACTGGATGTGGCATCCCCACGGCAGTATTGTAGCTCTATGAAATTGCATCATGCCAAGAGTTTTTGTTTTCTCTCTTGTGTTTATTTCTGTTATTCCTGAGTTTTCCCCTCAGTCCATGCCAGCACAGGTGGTGCTGCCATGTGGCACCTCTGGAGTGGTGGCTGTGCTGCTTTGGGTTGGCTCTGCAGCTGCCTGTGATTTTCCCATCGCCACGCTGCAGATCCTGGCTCTGGACCAGCTCCAGAGACAGAGCTGAAGGAAATTCCTTCCAGCTGCTTGAGGTCAGGGCTTCACTTTGCTTTTGGGGTCCACGAGGGGGATTTTTTTTTGCCTGCGAGTTAAACGAGGGCGTCTCTGGCTGCTGCTTCTTAACACCTGGAAGAATCTTTTTCTTTTAAATATTATCCTGTTAGTCATAGCCATTAAATAACCTTCCTCTTGTAGAATCATTGCATGGAAGAATACCCTGCTTTGCAGCACATCTTGGGCTGTTTCAGAAAGGTCTTGTCAGCTGCTCCCAGTTTAACTTTCAACCGAGTTAATAACGCTTTTGGTTAAACCTGTCTGAAACACGTTGCGAAACGCCTTTGAAACTCGAGACGCCGTTCACGCCCGCTTGAAACCTTTCCCATCGATAAAATATTCCAGCTTGGAGTTTGGCCACGGCTTAGCATTCACTTTTCCCTGAGATTCGAGATTTCAGGCCTGCCTGTGTCTGGCTCTGCTGGGAGTTTGAAGCTCAGCGTTTCCTGAGATGGGTTGGCTTTGCCAGCCTGGCTGGTGGGATGCTCAGACCACCAGCTCCATCCAGTTCCCCCTGTTAATGGCTGAGGAGATTCAGTCTGAGTTTGCTTTGAACCCCTGTGGAGAAAGTTGTTTGTCTTGAAGACGAAGTAAATCCTTCTGAAAACAGGAGTTATTTACAACAGCAGGGGCAGAAGCCACCGCTGCACCCATCATGTGGGCTGTGTTTAGGTGTGAGGATGCATAGCACATGCATGGCCCCTTTATGCACTGATGTTATTAATAAATAATAATAATTTAAAAAAAGAAAAGGACAGGCAGCTCCTTTTAATAAGTAAAACCCCAAGAAGGAGCACACAGTTCAAATCCATGTGGCAAAGCAGCAGAAAAGCAAAAATCTGCAGCTTTCAGCCCACAGTGGGTCCCACTCTTAAAGTGGCATCCCTGGTGTCACCCCCTGGCTTCAGAGATCTCAGCTCTGCCTCGCTCTCCTCCTCCTCCCTGTCTCAGTTTCTCTACCTGTGAGAAGATAATTGCACCCTTTATTAATCCCTGGGAGAGCTCCTGAGGAACGCTCTGGCTACGAGGCTGGCCCCACGTATTAAGTGTTTGCTGTGGCTCTAATGGGGATTAATTTGGCGACGTGGCTTTGTGAGGTTCTGCTTTTCACAGCCCAACGTGTAATCAAAGCCACACCAGAGCTCACGCTGACCTGCAACACTCCCTTCCTGCCTGCTCGATGGGCCATTAACCAGGACTTGGCTTTTAATTAAAGCTGGGTTTTGTCCTCCTCAGAGAAACGTGGATGAGGATGTGCTCGGCCCCACGTGGCTGAGTCACTGGAGGGCGTTAAGGAAGGAGATGTGGAGCTCAGGTGGTTCTGCCATTTTTAGCTCTCTGCATCCCAGGACATCATTGTTCCTTGTTGTTTCTCACAGAATCATGAAATTCTAGAATCATGGAATGGTTTGGGTTGGAAGGGACCTTAAAGCCCATCCAATTCCATCCCCTGCCATGGGCAAGGACACTTTCCACTATCCCAGGTTACTCCAAGCCCCATCCAAGGTGGCCTTGGACACTTCTAGGGATGGGACAGCCACAGCTTCACTGGGCAACTTGTGCCAATGCCCCTTTTTCTACGTGCAGCCTGTGTCCCTCATCTCAGCAGCTTCAGGGACCTCCTGAGGGCCATGGATGCCCCCCAAGCATCATCCCCCTGCTCTGAGATGCCTTGACCATGGAGAGAGCAACAGGGAGGCTTTTGTTCTGCACCAGAAACTTTTCATCCTTCTTTATGGCTCCTTTTTTATTTCTTTTGGCTGTGCCCTTGCAAATCTGAAGCAGATTAAAATACAGTTCCTCCCCCCCCATTCCCCTTTAAAAAAAAAAAAAACAACCCCAAAGCTTGGCTGCTTGAAATCATCAGATTTCACTGGAGTCTTTTAAAGTTAACAGTTTCCTGGATCCTGGGCAGACTCACTGGTTTTTCCTCTTTAACCTCCGTGTTTTTTGCTGTAACATTTCTCAGCTGTTGCAGCAGGAGGGAGGGAGAACCAGGGGCAGCTCCGATGTGGAGAAGGTTGTTTCACACAGGGGTTGGATGAATCTGGTGTGGGACTCTCTGGATTTGCACCACAGGGGACAGAAGGGTTGTCCCCAGGAGGCTGAGCCCCCACGATATGGCTGGCAGGTAGGTCATGGCTGTGTTCGTGATGCCCTTTTGGGGCAAAATATTAGGGAAATGGTTCCATTGGAAGAGGAGAACGGGATGCTGGGGGTTGGTCTGAGCTCAGTTTCTCTTGACTGTTTATTTGCTGAGGGCTGTGATGGTTTCTGGCTGTGCTCATGGATGTGGGGACTGCTGCAAGGGCATAACAGCAGGAGGAATTTTTCTGGCTTGATGGGATTTGCTGCCCCAAATGCAGCCTGGATGTTCCTTACCCGCCGTCTGTGCCTCGCAGTCTCCTGGTGGGATTGCTCAGAAGAGCATCACAAGCTAGAAGAACTGTAAAGGAATGAAAAGTAACAGTCCAGACCTGGTTGGTTTTATTGCCTGTCCTCCAAGAGTTCTCTCCTTCCTTGCAAAAAATCACCTGGAGATTTCACAGACTGAGGACGCTCCTCTCGGGCTTTGAGGAGCTGGAAGCAGACAACCTTGGCCACAGGCAGTGATCATCAGCAGGAGCTCCAGGGCGAGGTGGGGCAGTGTCCTCCAGCTGAAACATCCTCATGAGCACGGCTGAGAGCCCCTGAACCGTCCCAAATCCCTTTGACCCAGCGGGACTGAAACCCAAACCCAGCCCTGCCACGCCGAGCTGCGCATTAACTCCGCCAGAGCTGGGAACAAAGGTTTGGGGGCTGGATTGGGCTTTTTTTAATTTATTTGCAAAGCAAACCAGCTCAGCTGAGCGGAACAAGCGTCGGTGGAGGAGCGTGAGCTGCCGGGTGGTTGCTGGGCTATAAAATCCCATCCCCACCAGCGCTGGCAGGGGGATGTGCCGGCTCCCCGAGCTCTCGTAGCGTTTCCACGTTGGCCGGGAGAGGTTCTGAACATGCGTGTTGGTCTCCGGAGGCTTTAATCAAATCCAGGCTTTACCAGAAATCGACTCGAAACTTCCAGCGAGCTGAGGAAACTGAAAGCAGCCGGAGCGAGGAGGCTCCCGGGCGGGGGTTTGGGACTGGGCAGGGATGTTGCCCTCAGCGAGGGGATAGTCCTGGGGAGGCAGCCGGGATGAGAGGTGAGTCTGCTCCCCGTGGGAGGTCAGAGGAAAGCCCGCAGGGTTCAGCAAAAAAAGGGGCCTCAAGGGGGAAAGGAGATTCAGGAGTGAGGATGCTGCTTGGAGGGGCGTTCAGAGGACACTTGGGTTCTAGAGCATCATTCCATGGCCTGTGTGGGTTCGGCTGCTGTTTCCCTGGGCAAAACGAGGAGCTGTGCAATTACTGTGCCGTGGAAAACTCCCCGCTCCAGGGGAGGCTTTTGTTATCCCTCGGTGATTTTATTTGGGAAACAGGGCTCAGACTGCAGGTACTTTCCTTGCTTGTAAAACTTCATCAGACGCTGCTCTCCTGTGGGCAGAAGGGAAAACAAGGTGTATTTTTAACTTCCTTTTCTAAGCTGGGGGCAGGGGAACTTTAAGCCTGGCCAGCAACGGTTCTGATCATCTGAGGGTGAACGGTTCAGAGAATGATAAGAAGATAAGAGATAATAAATAAGTGCAATTAAAATCCTGGGGTAGAGGATTTGCTGAAGTCGTTGTCCCAGGCTGGGGGTTTAATTGGGGCTCTCTGAGCAGAGGGAGGTTCTGGTCATGCATCCCAGATGTGACAGCCAAAATTGCTGCCTCTTCCTCTTGGCCGCCACTCGCCGGTGCCTCGGGGCTTTCCTGAGGGGAAGGAGCCTGGGGCTGTGCTGAGGAATAAACCTGAAACTGCAGAAGTGCTCTTAAACCACCAAACCTGTGGCTCAGATTAGAAAAACAAACAAAGGCTCCTTTACAGAGTCCATAGTCTCCCCATAATTTCTCTCGGCGGTGCCGCTGTGTGTCCTGTGAATGTCCTTGGCCTCTTCCTTTCCCTGGGGATGCACTGGGGGCAAGTGGACCCTTGCCACCCTGTGCATGATTATTGATGATTCTGGAGGTGGGCGTTTCTTGGAACAAGGAGCTGCTCTTAGAAACTGGAGGGGAAGGGAAGCCAAACCTGCCTTGCTCCAAGGCTTCCCGGCTGCTTTTGGAATTTTCACCCAATTACTGCAGGGTTTGAGGGTCCCTGGCTGCAGCTGGGGCTGCTTGGATACAATTCCCACCATCCATCTCATCCAGCGTTTAGCTTGAAGGATGTTGTGTGCAAGGCAGAGCTGGAGGAGAAGCTCACAGTGGGAGAAGGAAAATCCCAGCCTCAGCTGATCCAGCCCTGCTTTGTTTTCAGGGTCACCAGGATGGGATCCTGGTTTTGGGCAAGGAGGGGGATGAGTGAGAAGTCATCTCCAGCCCCCTCCACCTCCCTTTGGAAGGACTGTTGGTCTGCAAAGTGCATCCCTAAGGAATGTCACATCCGTGTGCTTTCTCCCTGTCTCCACAGCCTACCCATGAGCTCGGACTTCCAGCATTACAGTTTCAGGATGCCGAACATCGGGTTCCAGAACCTTCCTCTCAACATATACATCGTGGTTTTTGGCACAGCCATCTTCGTCTTCATCCTCAGTTTGCTCTTCTGTTGCTACTTGATCAGGTAAGGAAATGTTCCCTGAGAGCTTCCCTGCTCCCAGGCTCATCACTGATCCCTCCATCCCAAAAAGAGAATGGCAGCACCTGATCTTTCCTTAACACATCTTGTGTCCCATAAAGCAGTCACTTTATCCACCTAAAACCTAAAAGGAGATACACATATTGCTGAAACAGGCACGGAATTGTGGCCAGCTTCCCAAAAAGCCTGGGAAGGGATGTTTTATGGTCCCTGCTTTCTGCTTAATGTTTCAACACGTTTCCCTCTGTAATGAGTAACTCGTGTCCTGCGTGCCCAAGGAATGTTTAATACCTGCTCCGTTGGTTATTGAACACAAATTGCTCCTTCAACAGCACAGTTTGGAGATTAATGATGCAGAGTTGATGTGTTAACCTGAGCAATAGGGGAGCAGGACAGGAGGGTTAAAGGTTGTTCCAGTTTGGGGCTTGTTTTAATTATTTTATGGGCCACTGGGGAGATTGTTGGGCTGCTAATTGAGAGGAGAAACTCTTCCTGACAGAGGGAAAATGAGGCAAGTGGGGGAAAAATGCAGTGTCTGGGAATTGAGGTCCTGATGGAGATGAGTTGTGCTGATACCTCAGGATGGGGGGCTGGTTGTGTTTCAGCCTGTGCCTGGGAGCAGAGGGCATCACTCTGCCAGCAGTGGCAGCCAAAATTCTGCATTCCCAGAGCTCTCCTCTCCAGCTTTTCCATCCCTTTTCCTTCCCTTCTGTCTTTCCAGCTGGCCCTGCAAGCTGTGCATCCATCACATCCCCTCCCTGTGTTCCTGTAAGACAGGTACCCAGCCTCTCCTTGCACCACACCAGCCAGTCCCACCAGGTTATCTATCCAGAGGGTTAAAAATACTTTATCCTGCTCTTGTAGACCAGGGAAGCAAGATTTCCATGTCAACCTTCTAAATACTTGATGATTTCTACCCATTTTCAGTTCTGTATGAAGCAAAACCTCATAAAACATGCAGATGTGCCCAAACCCAGCTTTACCCAGGGGTGATTTGGGCTGCTTGGGCATAATATCTTAATTTTTTCCCCCCACAATTATGAAAATTGTGGTTTGAAGGTGAATGAAAAGCGTGTTTGAAGGTGCAGTATAGCAGTTCATCCCAGGGATGTTGCATCTGAATCCAGGGCTTGCATTTTAACTGGGACACCAGTGGGAGGAGAGGCAAAAAAAAAAAGTGAACCAGAGGTGTTCAGAGGGCTCAAGGACTTGTTTTGCTCAGGTGGAGCTCGAGTCTATATGGCTGACTTAAAAAACTGAAGAGGTGTTTGGACTTGGAGAGTATTTTCCTGGGCACTCGCTGGGCGTGTTGTGCCCCAAAGAAGGAATAACAAGGAGTAATGTCTGGGAGGTCAAGCCAGAAAAACTTTAAATTTAGAAGCTGGAGGCGTGTTGTAAGAGAGAGGGTGAGTAACTGGTGAGAGGAGCCAGCAAGGAAGTGGCAAGTCCTGCTTCTCTTCACGTCTTTAAATCAAGACCGAGGACCTTTCTGGACGAGACGTTTTGGCTCCCATTCCCAAGGTGCTATTTAGCAACCCATGATAGATGGGCACTTGGATTAGGTCATCCAGGGATCCCTTTATAGCCCAAAACCCTAGAGAGGCTCTACAAATGGCTCTTCAGACCTCCTCCCTCAGCTCTGTTATTGGCAGAACAACCAAAACAGGATCCTGCAGCCCCCGTGCCAGGGGTTTTAGCTGTGCCAGAGTCCCAGGAGCCTCCTCCTCCACAGAAGCTGCTCTGTAATCTCAGCTCATCTGGGATATAAAAGTCTGAGCTTTGCTGGGGGTTGGGAAGCCTTGGAGGTGGACAACAGGATGAGGACCACCCACCTGCAAGGGCAGAGACCAGCAGAAGGACAGGGTGGTCTTCTCCACAGCACCAGGGCTCTGCTGCCATCCATGGGGGTTTTTTGCAGGTAACAGCAGCTCCTGGCTTTCCTATAGGTGCAGCATCACCCCAGCCCTTCCTCTGCCTCCTTTCCCTTAACTCCACATCTGCAAATATTTGGCAAACACCAAGCAAGGCTCGTGACACCACCCTCAATCCCCTGGTTCTCATCTCCTGCTCTGGATCAGAGCAGCCCCTGCAGCTCTGCCCACATCCCAGCTGGGGAGGCATCAGGAGTGTGGAAGAGCCAAAATCAGGTGTATTCACCCCAAATTGCAGAGCTGACAGCATTAAATAAAAGATGTGCTGGGGAAGGAGAGGACATGGGCTGAGCTTTGCAGCTGTGTCAATACAGGCTCTGCTGCCTGCTCCAAGTGGAGGAAAAGTGACATTTTTAATTGGATTTGCTCAAAACAGAGTCCAGTAGGAATTTCACAACAGAAATCGTCATTGCCTATGCACTGTTCAGGTGAACCTCGAGCTCTTCTGCTGCTGCAAACCACTCAGGTCAGAGCTCAGGTCCCTCATGGCTGCAGCCTCTGGCTCGGCAAAATTACAGATAAAAAAAAAAAAGGAAGAACAAGGAAATGAGATTTTGCAGGGAGCTGGTTGTATCTGATCTCTGGTGAATTAATGAAAGTGGTGAACTCGTGTTGCCTTTGGTCCCATCAAAGCTGGTCCAGAAGGATGCTGAGCTGAGCAATGCCACCCTCACTCTGGGTCAGGGCTGCAGCTCCTCTCTCCATTTGCTGTGCATCACCCAGGGCTCATCTCTGCCCAGCCTGGAGCAGCTCAAAGTCTCTGGGAGGCTCACAGTACACAGCCCCTAAAAACCTTTTTTTTTTCTTTTTCCTTTTCCATTCAGACCTTCCAGGATCCAACACAGTGGTTGGGTTTTGTGTCCAGAGAAGGGAATGGAGAATACGGGAGGGTCTGGAGTACCAGGAGCAGCTTGAGGGGCTCAGCCTGGAGCAAAGGAGGCTCAGGGGGGACTTTCTGGCTCTCCACAGCTCCCTGACAGGAGGGGGCAGCCAGGGCAGGGTCAGGCTCTGCTCCCAGAGAACAGGAAAGGGCTGTGCCAGGGGAGGGTCAGGTTGGATATGAGGAAAAATTTCTTCACCCAAAGGATGGCTGGGCATTGGCACAGCTGCCCCATGGGATTTAAAAGCCATGTGGATGTGGCACTTGGGGACATGGGTCAGTGGTGGCCTTGCCAGTGCTGGGGGAATGGTTGGACTGGAGGATCTTAGAGAGCTTTTCCAACCCAAACAATTCTGTGATTCCATGAAGAGCCCAAGGAGCCCGGCTGAGCTGGGGACAGCAACACAATGATGGGAGAAAAAGCCAGTGCTCAGGACCCTTCTACTCCTACTATAAAGCATAAGCAGATCTTGGAGGCAAACCTGCAAAAAATTCTCCTCTGCATTTTATACCCATAGTGTTCACTTGCTGTTGGTGATTCAGTCACCCAGAGAAGCAGGGAGCTCCCACCCCTGCAGGAAGAGATCCCAAAGCCCAGGAGAAGTGGCTGCTCCTTCAGGGAGGGTGACAGCTCAGAGGATCAGCAGCCAGGAGCTGTGTGGTCCCTTATCTCAGTGAGACATCTGCCAGGAATTCCTGGGGAGTCACAGCACTTGGCAGGAGATGGATGGAGCCAGCTCGGACAGGGAGCAGCACTTGGCTTGCCAGGATCCAGGGTCTCCTCACCACAGCTGCTCCAGCCCCCAGCAGGATCCATCTGGCCCAGGATCCTGGCTCAGAGAGTGAGCACATCACCAGATGTGCTCGTGCTGCTCCCCAGAACCTCCAGGAAGGGTTTTTTTTGGGGGGGAAATCTCCCTGTCTGGCTCAGCACCAGCCCAGGGCATTGAACAGCCACACGTCCAGCACGGAGCTCTGCAGATTCATGGCCAGGTGGCCACTTCTTCCCCACCACTGGTCCAAGCTGCTGCAGTGGCTTTGGCTCAGGGGTCCAAACCCTTGGTGGCCACTCAGAGCTCCATCCAGGCAGATGCTGCTTCCCATTCCAGGCGGTTCTGCCTTGTCTGTGGTCTCCAGGCACACTCCTCCTTCTCCCCATCTGTGTTTCATAACCTCCTTCCCAGCCACCGGATCCCTGCAGACTGGGCTGGTTTCATCCTGTTCTCTCCATTGTTCCTGCATCTTCTGCTCATGTTTCTGCTCAGGGTCACTGCCAGAGAGATGAGACCCCAGTCTCCTCCTTCTTCTCCTCCTCCTCCTCCTCCCTGCTGCAGTGTTTCCCGTGGTTCTGCAGGTTCCTTCCAGGCTGTGTTGTTGGAGCATTTCCCTGTGAAATTTGGGACTCAGGGGCTGACTTTCTGCATTTCTCCCTGCAGCCTTAAAGTGCCTTTTTACCCATCCCTCAGCTTCTAAGGCCCACAGCATTTCAGTGGAGGGTGTCAGGCATGAGGAAATATTTTTCCATCCCGTTTTTATAACTCCCCCCACTGCAGCGTGGCAGGGTTGGAAAACCCCCAGGAGCTTTGGTTGAAAGAGCCAGGGATTTCAGACAGCCCTCAGAATATTTTTGGGGAAGAGAAATTCCAGGCAAGGGGGTTTCCCATCTGAAATCACACTCAGGGTTGGCTGGGGAAAATACTCCTACAGCTCTCCAAGCCCTGCAGCCACACATTGACTCTGTATTAAAAGCTCTTGGCCAACTCTTCAGCCCTGGGGACTTCCCTCCTGAGTTTTCCAAGCACTTTATTAAATGCCATGTCTGGTAATGAGAGACAATATCGGTTATTTTAATTTTAAATGTATTTATTTCAGGAGCATAATGGGTTTCTCCAGCCAGTAGATGCCTGTGGAGCTCTCTGCTGGCTCTGACTCTGGAGAGAGGAGTTGGAGAGGGAGGGGATGGAACCAGCACTTTGCTTGTGGCCTAAAATTCCTGCTGGATTTCCCACTGCTGCAGGTGGTCCTGGAACAGGTTCATCCCATTCATCTCCATCCCTCAGTTTGCTCCAGGAGTGGATGTTTGATCTTAGAATTGAGGATAAAACTGATAAAACATGTTAAAGCTGGAAAAGGAGGGAAGTGGAATGTTTGAGGTATTACAATAATCCTGATTTTTTTGCCTGACCTCACAATTCTCCCTGGTTTCATTGCAGGCTCAGGCATCAGGCACACAAAGAGCTTTACGCCTACAAACAGGTGAGATGATCCTCTAATTTTTCCTTTCCCATTCCCTTCTCCCCAGTGCCAAATCCATCAGGTTTCCTTGGGCTGTTCCCCTCCTTGGGAGGTTTTTAGCCCTCAGTGAGCAGTTGTAACATCCAGGCCAATCTGTCCCTGCTGATTTTATTGTGCCCCCCAGGACCATCCCTCACCTGCTGATCCACAAGTTCCCAGTTTTCCACTGCAGAGCAGTGATGCCATCACTTCCCCAGCCCCCCAACTTTTATTTTCTGGGGTCTGGATCTGCTCCTGGGGTAGGGCTCCAAATCCCTGCAGCCACAAAGCTTTTCCATGGAACAGCTCCATGGAACAGCAAGCCCAGCTCTTCCCTGCACCTACCTGCACTCACTGTTAAAATAAACAGGGCCCAGAGGTGGGTGTCAGGCTGCTGCTGCCACGTCCTGTTTTCTCCAGGATTTGTGGGATTTTCTGCCTCTGATCTGAGCAGGAGGCTGGGTGGAGTTGGGCTGATAACACACAGTTATCCTGGATTTATAGCCCTCTCCAAGCGTTCAGCTTGGATGGAGGGAAAATGAAGTGGCAGAGTGTGGGAGCCCAGGAGGGTTAAATCTGGGAGGAAACCTCCTGGATAAAACCTTGTGGTTTTATCTTTCCCAGGGCTCCCTTCCTCCTGTCCCTGCACAGGGCCCCTTGAGCTCCCTGGGTTTACTGGGGGTTTCCAGTTCTGCTGGGGGGTTTCCAGTTCTGCTGGGACATCAGTGGGATCCCTCTGGAGATGTTTCCTGGGAATGCTCACAGCAGAAGCTCTGTCCTCACCCCAGCTCTTTGCCTTGCAGGTCATACTCAAGGAGAAGGTGAAGGAGCTGAACCTCCATGAGGTGAGCAAGTCCTGGGGCAACAAAAGCTCCCTCACCCTCCTCTTCGTCACCCTGGGGAGGGGAAAAACCCTTAAATTCAACTCCATTGGGAGCTGTGCTTTGGAAACGGGGAAAGATCCTCTGCAAAAGTCAGGATTAAACCCTCTCCCTCCTCCTGGCTCTCCTTGGGTTTTCATGCATCGTTATTGTTATTTATTGCTTTGTTCTTATCAGGCTGATAAGAAGCTGTGGATAAGAGGCCAAGGCAGGCTGGCCTTGTATAAACAGTGTCCCTGGGCGGGGACATCCCCTGAGGCCCCGCCACCATCGGGGTGTGACAACATCCAGCAGTTTTGGGCAGGGAATTCTGAAATCCGGGACAAACACGCTCCTCCAGCTCCTGGAGTGGCAGATCTGCTCCTCCCTCCCTGCCCCCCGAGGGCTGAAACACCTCAGTTTATCTCCGTGGCCTTCCAGGCTTTTTGGGGCTGAGCTTTTCTATTCGCAGCCCCATTTTTCCTGCTGAATTTGAGCAGAAATCTGCTCGAATCCCGCGTCAAAGCACGGCCTGGATTTATTTATTCCCCCAGAGACGGCAAAAATGCCCACCCACATCCGGGCACTCATCTGCTCAGCACCGGCTCCAGTTGTTTATAAGCCACTATTTATTTTATTTTAATCCCCTGAGCAGAGCCCATCCCACGTTTTATGCTCACTCTCCTCTCCCCACAGCGCCGGGGTAAATCCCGAGGGCCCCAGGGTTGTGAGCAGTCCCTGCTGCAGGCCCCTGTTTCTGATCCACTCCCATTAAATAACCTGCAGTGGGCTTTTTGTCGGCTTCAGAGCACTTCCTGGGGTGAGGAATGGCTTGGAGGAGGGATTTGGGAATGTGCCAGAGCCGGAATGGCTGTGATAAAGCTCAGCCCTCCTCCTGCTCCACCTCTCTTCCCATCTGTCTGCAGCTTTTGGGGAGGACTGCGGGGAAGAGGAGGACAGAGCTGTTGAGGCTCTTCCCTGGGATTTGGGAAAGCCTGGAAGAGTTTAGCTCAAAAAAATCCCATTTGGGGCATTTGTGTTTTGGCGTTTGCAGTCGGTGTTTCTGGAAAGCAGAGCAGGGGGTGGGAATTTTCCAACAAGACGGGGCGGCTGCCCGGAGCCTGCGGAGGGGAAGTGCCCGCCCAGCTCTTCCCTCCCCGGCTCTGGTTTTCCCCTTTTTCCACCATTCTGCCTCTCCCAGGCCCTGGGGGAGCTCGGGGTGTGTGTGTTCCTCAGGGGGTGACCCCAACAGCTGCACCTGGCCCTGCTGCACTGAGAGATCCCAGGAAGGGAGGCTGGGAAAACCACCCGGGAATATCCAAAATCCCCTGGGATATCCAGAATGAGTCAGGAGGAGTTGGCTGGGAGAGGGAGGGAGGTTTTGGCTGAGTTTGTTGCTTGCTTTCCCAGCCCTGGGATAGGGATGGCAGCAGCCCATTGCCTTTTCCTCTTCCCAGAGGTGTCCCTGGGGATGCAGCAGGGGGATCCATCCCCTGCACCCCAAAACCTCAAACACATCCCAGATTTGGGCTGTTTAGGGGAGGCTCCACACTCCCTTCCACCAGGAAAGGGAGACCTGAGCCTCAGCCTGTGATCCCAAAGCTCAGGCAGTGAAATTTGGGAAGGCTTTAGGGGGGATTTCACTCCTGGGAGGGTTTGAGGCCCTGGCACAGGGTGCCCAGATTTGCTGTGGCTGCCCCTGATCCCTGGCAGTGCCCAAGGCCAGGCTGGACAGGGCTTGGAGCCCCTGGGACAGTGGGAGGTGTCCCTGCCCATGGCAGGGGTGGGACTGGATGATCTTTAAGGTCTTTTCCCACCCACACCATTCCACGATTCCACAATTTTGGCATCTGGGTAGTTTTTAGGTGGAAATGCTGCCTGCTGACCTCTGACACTTCACTTGCAGATCTGTGCCGTGTGCCTGGAGGAGTTCAAGCCCAAGGACGAGCTGGGGATCTGTCCCTGCAAACATGCCTTCCACAGGAAGTGAGTGTGGGCAGGGCAGGGGCTGGGGCCCTTCCCACCCATCCCGGGGCTGGAACGCTGGGAAAGCCCCTCTGGGATGAGTTGGAGCCCATGGAGCTGCAGAGGGGGGAGCTGGAAAGCTGATCCACAGTTTGGGGATCTGGGGTTTAACTTGTAGGGTACCCCTTGCTGAGTCAGGGGTTGGTCTTGGTGATCCTCGTGGATCCCTTCCAACTCCTCTATAATTCCATGAAAACTGTAAATATATATATTTTACTTGTGTAAAATATATATATTTACATTTTTCATGGAATTATATAAGGCAAACCCACTAAAATGTTAGTATTTATAATAATAATAATTTTTATATAATAATACTATATAATATACTATATGCTAATACAACATAATATTCTACAATATATTATAGATATTTTAATATTTTCTGGATATTTATATATACAATTTATACATTTACATCTCTTTATATTTTATATATTATATATATTATATATTTATACATTTCTATGTGCACTATACTATATATACTGTATATACTATATATAAAATTATGTAATGTATATTATATATAATATATAACAATATATATAATATGTAATTAAGTATCATGCAATACATATATGATAGTATGATTATATCAGAATTATATACGTAATTTTAAGTTTTTAAAATTTATACACATTATATACATGATTGTGTATTATTGGTATGTTTATTTATAGATCTGGTATAATTTCACAGACACCTTTTATATATTGTTTTTTGGTAGGTGTTTGAATTTTTATATCCCTACTTTATAAATAGAAATATAAATATATAGATATAAATAATATATAAATTATATATAAAACATATCCACACAAAATCCCTGTACACACACACAGAGCCCAAAAAGAAAAAACCCCAATCAAACATAAAGGCACCCAAATGGTGAATTAAAAACTGGGCAGCAGCAAAACTCCAGGGCGGGGTCAGGGGGCTTTGGGGGGCATTTTTGCAGCTCCCTATAAATGTCAGGTGTGTCCCCAGTGTTGTCCCGTGTGTCCCCAGTGATGTCCCCTGTGTCCCCATGATGTCAGGTGTGTCCCCAGTGATGTCCCCTGTGTCCCCATGATGTCAGGGGTGTCCCCAGTGATGTCAGGGGTGTCACCACTGATGTCCCCTGTGTCCCCAGTGATGTCAGGGGTGTCCCCATTGATATCCAGTGTGTCCCCATTGATGTTAAGTGTGTCCCCATTGATGTTAAGTGTGTCCCCACTGATGTCCGATGTGTCCTCATTGATGTCCCATGTGTCCCCATTGATATCTCCTGTGTCCCCAGCGATGTCCCGTGTCCCCATTGATATCCCCTGTGTCCCCATTAATATCCCGTGTGTCCCCAGTGATGTCCAATGTGTCCCCACTGATATCCCCTGTGTCCCCATTGATATCCCGTGTGTCCCCACTGATGTCCGATGTGTCCCCGCTGATGTCCCGTGTGTCCCCGCTGACGGCCGTGTCCCCGTGTGCGCAGGTGCCTCATCAAGTGGCTGGAGGTGCGGAAGGTGTGTCCCCTGTGTAACATGCCGGTGCTGCAGCTGGCGCAGCTGCACGGGAAGCCGGACCCGGGCCCGCCGCAGGGGCCGCTGCCCGGCTCCCAGAACATCGTAT
>JAHLSL010000015.1:31257476-31275978 GCA_025920805.1 Petroica traversi
CCAAAGCACTTCGGCCGCAGCCGAGCAGCCCCGAATGCTGCCGGGATGAAGCCTGGGCTCGGATCCTCCGCCGGGGCCGGGAGGGGACTCGGCGTCCTCGGCACGACATCCTTCTTCCAGCACCTCCCTTCTCTAGCCCCGGCGCGGTGACACCCAGCGACCTCCGGGAGCGGCGCCTCGGGCTCCGGCACCTCGTGCCCCGCGGACCCCGGAGCATCGCGGGTCCTGCTCCCTCCTCTTCGCCTTCGGTTCCTTTGCCTTCGCGGTCCCAGCAGGAGAAGGGTCTCGCCCCTGGAGTCGTGCTGCGGTTGGGTGTCCCCTCGGCACCTGGTGTCACCCCCGGTGGTGGCCGTGTGGGGTGTCCCCGGTTTGGATTCCCCCGCACCCTCCCGGGAGTGGCTGTCCCTCCTCCCCGGCTACCTCAGGGGCCTGGCGTCCCTGTAAGGGGCACCGTCCTGGCCTCGGCAGCAGCGAGAGCCACGGCCTGGGGGGCAGGCAGAAATCCCGGCCTTTGGGATCACCCCATCGCTTCCAGCCCGGCCCCGGGGGTCTCTGGGCAGCGGTTTCCCTTGCCAAAACACCCCAAAACCCCCACCAGCGCCTGGGGGGAGCTGGGCCACCCCCTCGCCTCTCTGCCCACAAGTTTTGGGTGTTCCCTGCCATCCTCACCAGTCGCATTCCCGGGTTTGGGGGAGGGGGTGTCAGTATTACAGCGGCGTTCCCGGGGCAGGGCTGGGGGGGCTCCTGGTGCCGTCCCCCCTTCCCAAAAATCCCGGGACTGTTTATGGAGCGTGGAGCCTCATAGACGTGTTTGTACACTACAGATTCTGCAGCAGAATATTTTTTAAAACATTCGCTGGTTTTGGTTTGTTTTGGTTTTTTTTTTTCCTCTGTTTGTTTGGTTTTTTTGTAAGCTCTATTTTTGTATATTTAATTGCTATTTGAGAATTCTAATAATGCGTCTTTTTTGCTAATCACACTCTTCTTAAGGAAAAACCAGGAAAGAAAAAAAAAACAACAAAAACAAAACAACCGAGAGTTTGCATGTGATTTGACTTGAAATGTTAATAAAAGCAGGTTTTGGAAGCGGGGGTGTGTTTGTCCCCCCATCCCTTGTTCCCTGTCACCCCGGGGATGTTCCCCAGCAGGGGAGGGAGCACAGGGCTGGAAGAGGGGCTGGTTTGGGGTCACACTGTCCATGTCCCCTCATCCCAGAGCAGAGCTGATGGTGACACCATCGCATGAGGGCAGGCAGAGCACCCCAAACCCCCCAGCCAAGGGGGATTTTACAGGTTCCAGGCACAGGTGAGCTTCCCTGCTTAGGGAGAGGATGTTCCTCCAACCAACCTTCCCAGCCCAAACCCCTAATGCAGGGCTGAGGGGGTTCAGCTCCCAGCTCAGCGCTTTGGGATCTCCTGGGGTGCAGCTCCAATCCCTCTCCTGCTCACTCTGCTCCTCTTCAAGGCTTGAGCAGCGAGTGAAAAATCCTGTGGAGGGTGGCTGAGCTGGGGCCACCCGGGTTGGGATCCCTGCAGGACCCTGGTGGGAAGGAGGCGGAACACCCTCGGGTCCTGTCCCGCTGTCCCCTGTCCCGCTGTCCCCGCCCGGCGCGGGGCTGCTGCCCTCTAGTGCCGATCCCACCTGGAATCCTCAGTCCTGGTTCGTAGGGACTTTAAATCCCATTCCATCCGGGCAGGGACACTTTCCACTCCCCCAGGTTGCTCCAAGCCCCGTCCTGGCCTCGGACTCTTCCAGGGATCCAGGAGCAGCCACAGCTTCTCTGGAAATCCATTCCAGGGGCTGCCCACCCTCACAGGGAACAATTCCTGCCCAATCTCCCATCCATCCCTGCCCTCTGCCAGAGGGAAGCCATTCCCTCAATGTTCTGTTCCCCTTCTCCTGAAGGCTCCACAGGGACTGAGTGCCTGGCTGCCCTTCCAGCCCTTTTGGGGATGAGGAGCTCCCTGGGAGGCAATTCCCACTGCTGGCACAGTCTGGATCTCCCACTGAGCTGCAGGGAAGTTATTTTGGTGCTTCCACACCCCAGCTCCTCTGTGCAGTGATGCTCTGCCCTCCCCACCAATCTCACTCTTATTGATCAGCAAGTTTTTCATCAAAGCCAAAAACGCTGCAATTTCCCCCAGAATAATTAATGCTCTTTAAAAAATAATTTCCTCCCTCCTTTAAAGTACAGCGGATTCCCAGAGCCTGAAACATGCAGGGAAGGGGAAACAATCAAGGACTGCCAACAATTATTTTAAATAAGCTAAAAACCAAGTGGTTGACCCCAATTTCCCCAGCACATTCCTGCTCATTCCCACCAACATCCACTCCTCTGTGCTGGAGCTCCAACAACGAGACAGGAAGCAAACAAAGAGTTTGAAGCATATAAAAAATAACTGTAATATTTTATAACAAGAAGAAAAAACCAAGCAGTTTACAAAAAAAAAAAAAAAAGATAAACAATAAGCCAGGAATTTTGGTGCTGGGATCAGACCGTGCTGGATCTACTCAAAAATCCAGAGAAAAAAGAGTTACACACACACACACAGAGTGAGAATGTGGAGAACTTGCAGGGTGCTGTGCCCAGGGACCCCAGAGCCTCAGGGCAGCTGGATCAGGGATCAGGCTGTGGGATTGGTGCTGGCAGAGAATTCCCAGCTCTCCACAGCAGATCCATGGCAAGGTGGCTCCCAAGGCTGCTGTGATGAATGAAAGCCAGGATTTTTCCTCTCTATCCCAAGGATTCACCCTCTCCCCAGCCCAGCCCAGCACTGACCTGTTACATCCAGGAGCCACACAGGTCCCAGCCCAAGGACATTCCAAAAAGCCAAAGTTTCTGTGTCTTTTCCATGAGTTTTGGCCTGAGGGTGGGTGAAAGGCCAGCCAGGTACACGTGTGATCAGTTTTAGGTAATACATTAAGAGCTGAGTTAGAAACCCTTCAGTCAGCACTCTGGAAATGATGTTTTTAATGGAGAGTTTGGGAACCTTTTGTGTGATTGCACAAGGAATGAAGAATAAATGAGGATCTGAATTCAGCTGATCCCAACCAGGCTGCCCAGAAAAGCTGTGGCTGCCCTGGATCTCTGCAAGTGTCCAAGGCCAGGCTGGACAGGCCTTGGAGCACCCTGGGATAGTGAAAGGGGTGGGAATTCCCAGGGGTGGGAATTGGAGGAGCTGTAAGGACCCTTTCAGCTCAAACCATTCCCTGAGCTGTATGATCCTGCTCCCAGCCCTCACCTCTCCAGTACCACAGAGCAGGACACAACTGAAACCTGTGTTAGGCTGCAGGAAAAACATTTTCCTCTCCACCTTCCACACGAGCCTGCACTCTCTTCTGATTTTATTGTTGTCAAATCCCTGGTTGTGTCCAAAATCCCAGCTCAGCTGAGGTTTAGAAACACAGATCTACCCAGCAAAGCCAACACCCTCAGGATCTGCAGTTTCTCCCTTTTCAGAGGGAGGTGCCACACAAGGAACCCACCTTGGAGTGCTCAGATCTCAGGACAGAACAGGCAGAGCCAGGCAGGATTCTCAAGGCAGGGAGGGCTCAGGGCTGTCCAGCACTTCCAGGCTGACAAGGGGATCAGAGAGTTGGAAATTGGTTTCTCTGGAAAGGAACCAGGACTGAAGGGTGCTGGGGTCAGGGTGGTGGTCACTCTGATATCCTGGGTTAAACCCTGACCTGATCTGAGGGATCTGAACAGGGCACAGCTCCATGGAGCTGCTCTCTGGGAAGGCAGAGCATTTCCAAAGGCATCTCCACGAGCTCACATCCCAAGGGAAGGTGCAGATACCTCGATGCTTTGAGAGAGCATTTATTGAGCATGCAGGACCCATCCCAACCCCCTTCCCAAGGGTGCAGCTTCCCCAGGGGCTCCAGCCCACAGGATCCTGCTGGCAGCCTGTGTGGCAGCATGCACAGGGAAACAGGCAGTACAGCATGCATGGAAAGGGGAGAAATCCCCCAAAATGACAGGAGTGTAGCCATTAATAAATGCAACATGGAATATCACAGAGATCCAAGTGTGACTGAAGGAAGTGTCTCTTTGGTGGAGTTTGGTAACAGAGAGAAAACCCCAGACAAACAAACAGTGAATATCCCTGTTCCATCCTCAAATTCACATCTCAAGGCTGGAGGCTGAAAGACACCCCAAACCATCCCAGAGGGTGCTGAGGCTGTGCAGGAGGGCTGGAGGCTGGGATGGGAATCACCCTGAGGCACAGATCTGTGCTGTGCTGTACCCTCCATCCCCAGGGATAAGGATGTGTGGAGCAGGGATAAAGCCTGGCTGAAGCACAGCTGACAGATGGAGTCACACACCAGAGCTGTGCTGATGCTTTTCCCCCCTCCCAGACCATTTTCCAGCATGTGGAGAACTCTGATTGTGAACACAGGACTGACCTGGGCACTCCAAGGGATCCCCATGGGCAGAGTGCCCCTGCTCTGCTTTGTCACCGTCATTAAACATGGAGTTAAACTGCCTAAAAAGGGCAATTCCAAGGAACTGGAATGCCCCACAGAGCTTCCCATACAGCCCCACATCCAGCCACAGTATTCCAATCACATCCTTTGGAAGAACCTGCACTGTAACCCCAGATGGATTTCAAGTCTAACAGACCCCTCCCCGTGCTGTCCCCACAGGCCATGACAGTGAGCAGTCTCAGTGGGGGCTGTGACACAAAACGGGGGCTCAGGGACCCCCAAACCACGGGCTCAGGGAGTGCCCTGAATCCAGAGGTCCAACACAGATCCTGCAGGGAGTCAGGCTGAGTCCAGGAGTCCCAGGAGAGCCCCAACTGCACCAAAGTAACCCTGGGGGGAGATGGGAACATCCAGTGAGAGCTCACCTGACACAGAACAGCCACACCACAGACTCAGGGAATGGTTGGGGTTGGAAAGGACCTGAAAGATCATCCAGTCCCACCACCCCTCCCACTGTCCCAGGCTGCTCCAAGCCCTGTCCAACCTGGCCTTCCAGGGATCCAGGGGCAGCCACAGCTTCTCTGGGAAATCATTCCAGGGCCTCCCCACCCTCAATATCCCATCTAACCCTGCTCCCTGGCAGTGGGAAGTCCTCCTCCCCTGTCCTGTCACTCCAGGCCCTTGTCCCAAGTCCCCCTCCAGCTCTCCTGGAGCCCCTTTAGGCTCTGGAAAGTCTCCCTGGAGCCTTCCCTTCTCCAGGCCATTACACACATTGTGTCACTTTAACAACATATGAAGGAGAGGGGAAAGCTGCAACTACAGGGAGGTACTTTATAAAATACAAAATAAAATAAAATATAGCTGTGGCTGTAGCAGCAAAGCCCTGAGGACCTCCTGCACTGTGTGCACCCAACAGCTCCACGTGGCTGTTTCCAGAGTGCTCCCAGGATTTGCATTTTGCCAAGAGACCAATTTTAAAAAGGAATTTTACCTCATGTTCCAAGAAAAGTGCTTTTAACTGTCCCTTTGACCAGTAGTCCAGGGCATAGGCCAGGAGCCTCATGGAGATGGTGTTGATCCGAAGGAAGTTGCCCACAAACACCACTCGGTTGATGTTCTGTAAGTGTTAAAGGGAAAAAAAGGAATATTAAGGCTAAATTCTATTTTCTGCTTGCAATGATGAAAACCACACATTGGGAAGGGTCTGGAGCAGCTGAGGGAGCTGGAAAGGGGCTCAGCCTGGAGCAAAGGAGGCTCAGGGGGGACCTTGTGGCTCTGCACAAGCCCCTGACAGGAGGGGGCAGCCAAGGGGACAGGGACAGGAGGAGAGGGAACGGCCTCAGGCTGGGCCAGGGGAGGGTTAGGTTGGATATTTGGGAAAATTTCTTCATGGAAAGGGTTGTCCAGCCCTGGCACAGCTGCCCAGGGTGAGTCCCCATCCCTGGAGGGATTTAAAAGCAGTGTGGATGTGGCACCTGGGGACATGGTCAGTGGTGGCCCTGGCAGTGCTGGGGAATGGCTGGGATTGATGATCTTAAAGGAATTCTCCAACCTAAATGGCTCTGAAATTCTATGATTTAAGTGCCAGCTGAAAGTGTTTGGCAGAACCTGCAGAAAACCACCCACAATTCCATCAGGAAGCAGGACCAGGCCATTTTAAGTCAGGCTCTTCCTCAGTCTCTTCCACATTAGTCAGAAATTTCCAGGCTGACCTTTCTAATTCAGGAATTTTGATAGAAAAGCTGATTTTCCTACAAAATCCTTACACTACCTGGGAACACTGATCATCAAGTGCCATCTCCCCCCTCTCCTCCCAGCTTTAGCCTCTGATTCATCTTGAAATAGCTGAGTGACTCTACTGTTAAATGAGGGGGGAAAAACCTAATTAGAAGCCCATAACCAACACAAGTTTTAAAGAACGGAAAAGACCAACCAAGCAGTGATATTCTGGATTTAAACCAGACTTCCAGCCTAGTTTTTCCATCCCAAAAGAGTTCTCATCCAAGCTCTGAAGCTTTCTTGTTCTCCAACACAAAAATAACTCAGTTCCTCCTGTCACAGAGGAACCAGGATCAAGTCTTACCTGCTCCTGCCCTTGTATCCTCCTATGGATTTTCCCTCCCTACACTGATTAACACTGAACTATTCAGGATCCTCTTTTCACTCAGCTGAGCTCCAGAGCAAGGAATCAGCAGACACATTATGAAAAAGGCTGTTTAGGACACATCCAGCCTCATTTTGGCTGCAATGAAGGCAAACAGAGAGCCAGAGGAGTCAGGAGGATGCTGGATTCTGCTGGCCCATCCTGTGGGAGCAGGCTCAGGATGCAGTGCAGGGTTTGTCTCTGCTCTTTCATAGCCCTGTACAATGCTGCTTGACATGAATGCAACAAGGCAGCACTGTAAAGAAGCTGAAAGCACAAAGATGCAGCAGCAGCTGTGGCAGTGGTGGGGCTTGGCCAAGAAATCCAGAGCAACTCATAAAAACAACACAGGAGAAGATTCCAGCCCCTACTCCCTCTACCCCTCCTTTCCTCCTCTCCCAGTGGTTCCCAGAGCTGTTCCCAAAGGAAGGAAGGTTCCTCAAGCTGGAAGCAGCACACAGGTGATGTTTGAGGCAGGGAGCAGGGGAAGAGATTCCCAAAATACCTCATTAAGGGCACACATCCGAGCTATGGAGCCAATGTTGTTGGTGATGGTGATCAGAGTGGCCCTGGCCAGGTCCTCTTTGCTGACAGATTCCCTCTTCTCCTTGCTCATCATGTTTCCAAAGCTGAAAAGACAGTTTTGGGGTAAAGATCCATTCAGAATTCCAGGAGAAATGGGAACTGCTGATTTAACCAAAGTGATTCCCCTTGAAGGATTGATTTCTAACTTTTAAAAGCATTGCTATCAATAACTTCAATCTCTTAGGAATGGTTGCTCTCCTAAGGCACCTAAATCCAGTTTTCATCCTTGCAGGGTGAAAACAAAACCAAAATGAGAAGCAGACAGGCCTTACCTGGATGCCACAGCCCAGCCTGGCAGCCCAAAGCGCTCGTAGTCTCCTCCATAGATGTCCCTCACCAGTTTGTCCACCTTGGTGCTGTCCCCATGTGATGCCATCTCCAGGGCCTCCTCAAACGTGGAGCAGCCCGTCAGGAGGCAGCACAGGCCAAAGAAGGTTCCCCCTCCAAGGCTGCAAAATGAAAAAAGCAAGATGAAAATGAAAGCTTGGATTTGTTCAGCTCTGCATCCCAGTTAGCTCAGGTCACTCCAATCCTGAGCTCTTTTTTTAGGGAGAACCATCATGGAAAAGCATTTTCCTTTAAATCTGTTCTGCTCACATAACCTGTAGTCTGTAAGGAAACCCTCACAGCCTTCTGCACAGGCCATGCTGTGAAATGAGACCTTGCTTTCTTATCTTGCACTGTCCACTTTCTTCTCAGCATCCAGAGATGTTAAATATTAATCCTGAGGGATAACTGGAGAGTCAGAGCAGAGTTATCCAAAATTTGGGGAAAAAACTGTTTTGTTTACTGATGCCACTAATGATTATAGCAAGTATAAGAACTGCACTGAGGGAATTTAAAATTATTATAATTATTATTACTACTTATAATTATTACTACTGTTACCTTTCAGGGAATCCAGGAAAGCTTAGAGTTACAGAACTCTTTGGCTTTGCCAGCACACAAAACCCACATCTTCAAGATGGGCAAGAACTGGGGAATTACTGCTATGCCATTATCCCTTCCACCAAAATCAGCTTTTGGAAATCAGGATGGAAATCTTGACTTTTTGGATTAAAGCTAAGAGTTGTTAACAATCCCAAACTGTGTGATCTTATAAAATGAATAAATAAAGCCCTTAAATCCCTTCAGCAGGGCAACTGAAAAACCAGCTTTGATGGAGACTGGCTGCAGTAAAGATACCAAACCATGAAATCCAGATCCTCTCTTCCAGGAGGAGTAAGCGCAGGAAGAGCAGGAGCTTGGCCATTCCCCTCACCACTTTTACAAAGCAGGAATGTGCTCCAGACCCTAAAATCAAAGTCCCTTTAGCCCCCCCAGCACTCACCTGGTACCTGTTACCCGTTTATAGTTGTCTTTGGAATAGACAGCCAAAATGCTGACCCCTGAGCCAATGTTCACCAGAAGGAGGGGATAGGGATTCTCCAGGTTGAATGGGAGCTTCTGGCACCTCTCAGCATCCGTGGGGTTCTCAAAGTAGTAACACTCAGAGTGTCCATTGAAGCCCACGGAATCAATGTACAGCACTCCCTTCACAAGGCAATCCAGCTCATCCAGCTTGCAGAGCTCAAGGTCACCCATCTGGTGGCAAGGAAAGAAGAGGAATGTTGAAGGAATAGCCAGGGATTTGAAAGGTTTATGCTCAGGGCTGGAAAAATGCATTCACTGCCAGCTCAGTCCAGCTATGGCCATGCTCCCTGCAGAGGCTGAGGGAGAATGGATCACAAGAGAGAACAGGGACTCCCAAGTATCCCAGCCCTCAGGTGTGGAACAGGGGAAAACCATCTGGATCCACAGATGGACACAGAGAGAATTCCAGCAACTCCCACAGGCCCTGACACTGAGGCAGAAGTGTGAAAATCCAGGGAAAGAGGAAAGACTTACACTGTTTGAACAAAATATCCCACAAAACCCATCCAAAGGAACATCAAAAAACAGTAAGGAAGTTACAAAATCATTTTCCCCTCATGCCACTGCCTTGACCACACAAAACTGGATATTATGAAAACATAATGGAAAGGGTTGTGCTGTCCAGGATGGCAGTGGAGCTCCCATCCAGGAGGGATTTAAAAGCCATGAGGATGTGGCACTTGGGGACACGAATCAGTGGTGGCCTTGGCAGTGCTGGGGGAATGGTTGGATTTGATGATCTTAGAGGGCTTTGCACTTAATGATTCTATAAAAGCCTCTTTATTTGCATTTTTCCAAGCCCTGACTGAACAAATATTTATCCCACATTTGGGATGAGCAAGGACCCCACTAGAATGAAGCCACATGACAACGTCCAACCCCAACTGTGAACTTCCTACCCACCAAATCTGCCTGAACCTCAACCAGCTCATTCACACAGGTGTTCCACATGAAACCAGGTGAGCAAAGGAAGAAAATAAAGCAGGAGAAAGACAGCAATGAATTAAAAAAAAAAATTAAAAGACTGAGATTAGCACAAGCAGAGATTAAAAACAGAGAGGAAGATTTTTAAGAAAGATCATTAGTGAGTAATTTCAGAGTCACATTCAGGGCAGAGAGCGTTTTAATTTGGAGAAGCCAACTCGACTCCACATGCCAAGTTTAACTGCAGTTAGAGACAGCACCAAAACGAAGATTTAGAGAAGCTTTAGAGTGTGCAGAGAGAGTTTTCTAGCTGGAAGCTTTCAAAGAAACATCACTACCAGATCCTAATGGTATAGAAGCCAAAAATGCCTACTGTGCGAAAGTCCTGCTCAAATTTGTACGCTCCACCTCCCGTGGCACACAGGGTGGTGTGGAGGCTCGAGAAGTGCTTTTCGCTTCCCATGTGGATAAAAGCAGGCATGTCATGAGTAGGAAAGCGAATAAAGTGCAGATTGCCTTTACGTCCACACAGGGTAAGGTCCCTGAGCTCAAGGTGCACATCCCGAATGCCTGTGGAGCCATAGGCTACGTTTGAGGTCAGGTATTTGCGGATGCTTTTCAGGTTTTCTACTTCTTCCTCTTCCTCTTCGGCCGTGATGTCCTTGGGTTCAAAATAAACCAGTTTGACCAAGGTGCCTCCGATGTCCAAGCCAAACCAGGGAAAGACTGGAGAGAGGAGACAAAGAGAAAATGAGACAGAGCGTGGCACTAACGCCGGAATGACTTTTGTCTTTTCTTTTCTATCCCTTTTACACAGTTCTCTGTACCCACAAGTATCAGCAGCGTGCACACTTGCAACCTTTTACTCAGTTCAGTGCTCAGTGTTTTGTAAGTGTTCTGCAGGCCTGAGACTGAACAGCCCAGAGCTGCAGAGCCAGGGACACCAAACATTCCCACTGGCTCAGGAACCCAAGGTCTCCTGACAGGAGGATTCTGTAAACTCGAGCTGAGCCCAGCCCAACCTCATTATTGGGCCCCTTGTTGGATCTGTGCTGTGTAAAGTCTAGAACTGGTGTGTGTGAGTGATGGGGGTGCATTTGCCACGCTGTCACCTGGGTGAAGTGGATGCACCAAACAGGATCCTGATTAAAATACTGAGGGTAAAGACCCCAACCCCTTTAACCCTGTCTAGTTTCATTTTCCTAACACCAGGAAAAGGCATCAGCACGAGCACCTTTCCAGTGGAGGTGTCCCTGCCCATGGGAGGAGGTTGGAACTCTTTAAGGTCCCTTCCCACCCAAACCATCCTGGGATTCTATGAAAACTGTTTTCATTGACTTAATTAATGCAGTTCTCTAAGTACCCGTGTGGTCTCTCCATTTTCAGGAATGTTGGCTACCTGGCCTGTCTTTGGCAAGAGACAGCTCCTGTTCAGACATCCCTCATGTTCAGGAGCTCTGAGTATTTGCTGTACAACACTCACACACTGACATCCCTCCCCACAGCTCTGACAGCTTCCACAGCCCTGCCAGATCCTGCTGCAGGTTTAATCCCCAGCCATTCCTTTTCCCAAGTTCTGAACCAAAGCCAGAGCCACAGATAACACCAGTGCTTTTACATCAAAGGGATGTACAAACCTTCCCTAATTACAACACAGAGCTGAGGTAGACAAGTAATCTAAGATGCCGCAGGGAGACAAAAACAAATGTCTAATTGGATTATTTTATTAGTCAAATTCCCCCATGGTACAAAATATGCATCAGTGTCAGGCCCAGCAACATTTACAGCTGTGTTAGATAATGAGCTTCTTGGAAAAGATCAAGAGAAACCCCTGATCTGATGGAATCTGCGATTAGAGCTGGGAACTGGAACAGATTAATATCACTATTAATGAGCTAAAGGAGAGGCTGGAGATGCACAAGCTCCAGAGCAAAGGGAAAAATGCTCTGCATGTTAGGGCTAATGGAAGCAGGATTCAACCCCTATGGTAGCTTCCAGAAGGAAAAAAAAGGAATGTTCAGAAAATAAACCTGAATCATAGAATCATATAGGTTGGAAAATAGCTGGAAATCCCAGCTATTAACACAGCACTGCCAGGGCCACCACTGACCATGTCCCCAAGTGCCACATCCACGTGGCCTTTTTGTCCCTCCAAGGACAGGGACTCCAGCACTGCCCAGGGCAGCTGTGCCAGGGCTGGACAATCCTTTCCATGAAGAAATTTTCCCAAATATCCAACCTAACCCTCCCCTGGCCCAGCCTGAGGCCGTTCCCTCTCCTCCTGTCCCTGTTCCCTGCCAGCAGAGCCCAAATTCCCCTGGCTGTCCCCTCCTGTCAGGGGCTTGTGCAGAGCCACAAGGTCCCCCCTGAGCCTCCTTTGCTCCAGGCTGAGCCCCTTTCCAGCTCCCTCAGCTGCTCCAGATCTTTCCCCAGCTCCATTTCCTTTCCTAACAGGCTCCAGCATAGATGTTACCATCATTCCTCTGGCAAACAGGATATTGAGTTTTAGTAAAATTCCTAATCTGCAAACAGATAAGGGTGGAACAAGGAGAAGCCCTCATTCCCCTCCCTTTGGAGCAGGAATCCCCCTGTGTCAGGCTCTTCAGAGAACAATCTTTGCACAGGCAGCAGCCTGACAAGTTGGAGGACACGTTCCCTCCCAGGCAGATTTATCTGGTGGCTGTACAGACCCTTCCAGAGCTTTCCAGCTCCCAGGAGCTGCTGGCACTGGCAGCTCCCCACAGTATTTTTAATCCACCAAGTTATTTTTATGTATTTCCACAGAGGCCACCTCCAACCATCACCAAAGGAAATCTTGAAAGAAAATGCAAGCTCTATTTTTGGAGACACGTCCAAATCCCAATCACTCCCCATTTCTGAGGCATTTACTTCAAACAAGAACTTACACAAAAATAACTTTTCATGAATGAAAGGGAAAGGAAACTGAATGGCAGCCCAACAGAGCGAGGGAGAAGGAGCAATCCAAGGACTTTTACACAAGCAGATAGTGGTAAGACAAAGGGGAAAGGTTTTGAACTAGAAAATTTATACATTAGGAAGAAATTGTTCCCGGTGAGGGTGGGGAGGCCCTGGCACAGGGTGCACCTGGATCCCTGGATGTGTCCAAGGTCAGACTGGACAGGGCTTGGAGCAGCCTGGGATAGTGGAAGGTGTCCCTGCCCATGGCAGAGGTTGGAATGAGTTGGTCTTTAAGGTCCCTTCCAACACCAATAATTCCATGATTCCTGGAATGTATTTGTTCCTGTCAGAACATGCAATTTGACCTCTGCATTAGATTTTTTTTTTTTTAAGCATCTCCATCATTGTATTTAAAAAATCTTCCCTCAAGCTCCCTTGGCCAGGCTACACCACGGTAAAAGTGGGGAGAGAGCAGAGGTTGGGGACTCGGAGATGGCCTCTCACTGATGTGCAGCAGGAAAGACAAACATCCAAAACCTTGGTGCTCTGAAGCCTCAAGCCTGAAAATGCCACAGGGGCTGCTCCATCACAGGCTAACAGGCTCCCACTTCCCAGCACTCAGCTGGTGCACATGCACAGCTTCAGTAAAATAACATATTTGTTTTAAAGTTGGTTGAGACGTTCACACATCAAACTCCTACACTCAGTGACACAAACCTTCCAGATTTTAGGGCAAACACCACCTGGGTCCATCAGCTCAGGCAGCTTTCCTGGTCACAAAAAAAAAGAGCAGCTCCTTGGAAACTTCATCCCATACCCACTGCCATCAAGATCTTCAGTTTTTTATTATACATCAATTTAGTTTTTATTTGGGCAAACATCAAGCCTGGAGTTAAACCACACCAGTTATCCACTATCTGTCTCACCATGAACAGGCAAACAGGAATGATGCCAGCAGAGCTGGGAGTGACTGCAGCCAGCCTGGGCTCAGGGGTCACTATCTCCACTGTGCACTGACTCTAAAAAGAAAATTTAACCCTGAGGTGGGATACAACTTCCAGCCAGGGCTGGAAGCATCCCTGCAGCACTGGCTGGAAAGCTCTGCATGGAGCAGCTGGTGCTCTCCATCTGCCAGCAGCTCGGCTGTACCTTCCCTAAGCCACCAGGGATGAATTCAAAAAGACAGCCTATTAAGGTAATTAACTTACCCCAAATGATTGTTAATTATGGATCTCTCATTATATACATCCCAGCCACAGGTTAAGAATCCAAGGAAGAAACGTGTGAGCTCAAAATTAAGTACTTCTCTCGCAGGCTGTGAAAATTCCCTCTGCAGTAACACTTGTTGGAGAACTCCATCCTTTACAGGGAAAAAACTTCCCTATAAATCCCTTTTTAGGGCACACAAACAAGAGGAGGAAATTATTCCAAGGACATGAAGAACTGGGATTTTTTCCCTGGCACTTACAGGAAGTCATCCAACAGGAACATGCAGGGCAGCGACAGCTCTTCCATGTCTGAGAACTAGAAAAATCCAAGGCAGGGAGGAGGAAGCTCTCCTGGATCAATGCCATCACCATCTGCCACCAAGATTTCTCCTGAAACACTGATTTATTTTTTTTCCCAGCAGATGAAAACCATCCAGAGATATCTCCCTTGTAAGCCTCTCAATTTTTCCAAGAAAGCTGCTGCAGATCTGGAGGAGCAGCAGGAGAACTGCCAGCATCCAGGAGCCCTCTGGGCATCCCCGAGGCTGAATTTGCTCAGTCAGAAGGTTCTGCTGGAATAACCAGACACCAGCACCAATGGCCAGGGCAGGAAATGTAAATGCTGCCTCTCATCACCTCCTCCCTGCTGCTACTTGGAGCTCTTTGTGAGGGAAGAGCCTCACTTATCTCCTTTCCAAGCTCTCCCTTTCCAAGTGCTCACCAGCCACAGAACAAAGGGGAGGATGGCAAATCCCAAGACTGGCACAGAAAGAATATCACTGTATGGACCTCTGGGCTCTCCTCCTGCCCAGCACCTTCTGGGGAGTGTTTAGTTGCTCCCTGGGTGTTTGGCCATTTCCAAAAAAGACAGGAAATTCTCTGCTCTCAGCTCCAAACTTCCCACAATCTTTCTCCTTAAAGAAACTCCGTTGCTTTGTCAGAGGATGAATCCCATTCTCAGAGAGTTGGGCAGAGAAGCTGTGGCTGCCCCATCCCTGGAAGTGTCCAAGGCCAGGCTGGAGCACTCATGGAAGGTGTCCCAGCCCATGGCAGGGGGTGGAATGGAATGGTCTTGAAGGTCCATCCCAACCCAAACTCTTGCTCTCCTCAAGCACAGAGAACATTAAAAGCAGCTCTCTATATATTTTCATATAAGCAGCTCTTTGTGTTAAAAACAAACCTTCTTCTCAGGGGCAGAGCTATGGATATGCAGCAGCAAACAAAAGACTGGTCTGTCAACAAAGTTAAGGGCTCAGAGCTCTGACTAAATAATCCTAGAAAAGCTCAAAGATACTTTGTGTGCCCACAGCAAGAGCTGCAATCCCTCCCTTCAAATCCCTTTTGCAGTCAGGCTGTAAGATCTTCAGGGCAATAAAAAGAAATTGCCTTTATCTGATATGTAAATCACTTCATAAAATTGGACACTGTGTAAATAAAAAAAGTAAAAAAAGCCTTCAACACACTTATTCTGGAAGCTGAAGAACTGCCAAGATGAAAGAGGTGATATAATTAAAGATCTCCATGGTGGATTTTCATCACAAAACAAGCAGCTCGAGTTGTATTTCAGAGTGATCCTTAACTTCTGAGCCAATTATATCAGAAGCTAAAAAGATTAGTCTGATGATTTAGTTCAGAGTGTGACAGCACCTCTAGGCTTACTCTGAAATACTCAATATTATATTTTAATAGTGTTATACCATGCTGGAAATTTTACAGCTGAGAAAAAATACAATTCATTAGCATTTAATATAAAGTGACACTAAGTCTACATCTCCTCCCATCCCTAAAAACAGGCACTGATAGGAATTCATATTTCATACACCATTCCAAAACAGAAAAAGATATTTAAACATCAAAGCTTAAATTCTTTACTACAAAAGAGGTGACAAAACAGCATTTTATTTCTACCTTTTCTTGGATTCTTTGTAAATTGAAAATTTAGACTCATATGTCCATTATGCCTTTGCATGATTCCAACAGAAAATACCAACACTTTCAAAAAAGGAATCAGTCAAAAAGAAATTTTTTTTTTCCTCAGGGAACAAACAAACAAGCTGCAGAAGGAAGAAGCACATTTTGCTAACGAGGGAAATAACCTAAATTCATCTCTGTTGAATATCCCAAGATTTCAGGAGGAGCAAGGAGAGAGCAGAGGGAGAGGAAAATGGGGAAAGCTGATGAACTGAAATGCTGCTCTCTTTCTCTTATGAAAAAGATTCATTAAAAAAACATTCCCCTGCTCATTATGACCTGTTCATCATCAGGTTTCTGCCTGGCACTTCACCCTGCCCACAGCCACATTTCCCTTATGAACCATGGTGGGAATATCCTCGTTACTCATCCAGGGTCTTTCTGGTCCAATTTTTAAGTATGGATTTCAATAATGGCACTGATAATTCAGTACCAGAAGGGAATTTTCCTGTGTTATCCTTGGAGCTGATTAAGTTTTTGTGCATGATGTGTCTGCCTGCACTAATAACCCTGACAAGCTCCCCTTCACAACAAAACACTCCAAAGCTTCAACAAATCTCCATGTTTTCAGGGACACTTCTCAGTTCCTTCTGAGAGCAACAGTGTCCTTGACTTCTCCCCCTTCTGCCAGGGGCACATGGAAAATCCCAGTGTCTGCAGTAAAAGCTCCTCAAGTGCATCAGGAAACATTTCACAGAATTAATTAGGCTGGAAAAGAACTCCAAGACCAATTCCAACTGTTAACACAGCACTGTTGTCTTCACCCCTAATCCGTGCCCCCAGTCACCACTTCCACATCAATTTCAAATGGGGAATTTCAATTTCCAAGGAATTTAAAAGCCCAAGGTGCATGAAGGCACACGGCTGGGATGCTGGTGCATTGTTTATTTCAGATTTATCCCAAATCCAGTCCTCCTCCCTGCTCTCTGCAGTGAAACAGCCCTGACTGTACAGCCCAGGCACAGAGGGATGAGGAGGAAGGAGGATCATGAGCCTGCTGAAATCCTTTCATTCCTGGGGAAGTGGGGCTCATCTGCCAGGGCATCTGCCAGCACAGCCAGGCAAGACAAGCCTCAAGGTCACCCAGCTCGTTTGCCACATGCCAGCAGCAGACAAGTGGAGCTAAAGTAGGACATTTTTGATCCCATGCCCATTAAGCGCTTTCCTTTCATTCCGGGTTGAGTCTTCCTTAAGGTGGGATTCAGCATTTTAACTCCAAAATGTGATTTACTGTGACATCAGGCATTGTCCCTGCTAGTGGATGCACTTGCTCCTGCATGCTTCTCTTCCAATTATCACAAGAATAATTTAGGGAAGTCAGACTACATTGTAATCCCAAATCACACCATGCTGACATTCCAGCCTGGATCCAAACCCTTTCTTGGAAGCTGCCAGAACTCCTGTTTTCCTTGAAGTACCCCATGCCACTCTCAGCACCCAACATTAATTCACATTTTCCAGAGAAGCCACAGAAACTGCCCTTAGCAAGGCAGAGGAGAATCATCACTGAGGCAGAGCTCCGAGTCCTCCCTCATTTTCATACCAGAGATCTCCTTCATGTCCCTGCAGCCTTTTAACTAACAGGTCTCTAATTAACAGCCCCATGGATCCCTATTCCTGCTTTTCACACTACGGCAAAAGAGAAGTTCCATTTTTACCAGCAACCCAACAAATAAAGCACGAACATTTTTCAAACTTCCCAAGAATACAGTAAGAGCAGTATCTCTGCACTGCCAGTCACAGCCGAGATGCAGCAGAATCCTGATCCCTGTTTTCAGCCCAAATTCCTTGCTCACAGCTTTTTAAGAGCTGTGCAGGCACCAAGGAATTACACCAAGGCTGTTTCATTTTCAGGGTATGGCAATTTCCTTCCAGGAAGAAGGACTCCAGCAGAAGTCAAGGAATAATCTCTCGGTTATTCCTCAAATATGGCTGAAGTCAGGGACAGCCACGGCACCTGCACAGCAGCTCCTGCTGCTCCCAAAATGAAGGCTGCCATCCATTTTGCTGCTTCCAGTAGGACATTTACAAACGTGGTTCTGGGGATTTTTTTTTCCCCTTAGAAAGCCTGGTTTGAGCTGTGCCCAGCTCCTGCAAAATCTGTGGGTTCTTCCCTCCAAAAATTTAAACGATTCCCTTTGCTCTCCCTTGCTTTTCTTTCACAGTTACCAGTCCAGCCCCACAACCTCACACTCTGCTCCTTCCAGCTGTCCTGCTGTGCCCTTTTCCTCACCCTCTGTCACCAGATGCCTTCCCATCACAGGTTCCCAATTTGGGAACCTCAGCATCCGCCACAGCCCTGTCCCATGTCCTGCCCCACCAGGCAGCTGCCACCTCACCCTAAACCTCCAAGAGCTCCTGGAACAAAGCTTGTCCAATCCTTCAGCCCAACCTGCCGAGCCCATGTCACTGTCCCACCGTGTCCCTACCGTGCTGTCCCCAAACTAGCCACGCTGTGCCCATGCCATCACCCCACGGTGCTGTTCCCAAGCTGGCCATGCTGGACAAGCCATCACCCCACCGTGTCCCTCCATGCTGTCCCCAGACCGGCCATGCTGGACAAGCCACCACTGCCCTGTGTCCCCTCGTGTTCCAGACTGGCCATGCTGTGCCCGTGTCACCACCGCCCTGTGCTGTCCCCAGACTGGCCAATGCTCACCTCGCCGTGTGCCCCCACACTGCCCATGCCGTGCTGTCCCGGTGTCCCCGTCCCTCCCCGCCGCTCCCCGGTGTCGCCCCCCGGCCCCACCTCCCCCGACCCCCCCCCCGAAAGCCCCCCCCTCCGTGGCTCCGCCCACACCGCTCATTACCATAAACCCCCCCCCTCCCTGCCCACCCTGAGCCCCCCCGCCTTTCTCCCCCCCCGCTCTCGCTGCCGTTCCCGTTCCCCCGCACTCACGCGGGCGGTTCT
>JAHLSL010000015.1:31292269-31313524 GCA_025920805.1 Petroica traversi
AGGGCTCTGTCCCTTCCTGCAGGGCTCTGTCCCTTCCTGCAGGGCTCTGTCCCCTTCTCCCTGGCTTTTTCCGCTCCTCGGAGGGTGTGTCCCCTCCTCGCCACATCCCAAACGGGAATCCCTGATGGGAATGTCCGTGCTGCCCCTCTGCAGGCTCTCCCACGCTCGGGGAGCTGCATCCTCCCTCCTCGGCCAGCGCTTGCTTGTTTCTGATCTTGGATGTCATCGAGGGTGGAAAATGTGACAGGAAGGAAGGGAGGCTTTTTTTCCCTCCTGCTAAATATGGACTGACATTAAAAATCCAAGTACTGTCGTGAAAGGAATCCCAACCTTCTGTTTGTGCCGAGGGAGAGAAAAACGATGTTTTCTGGCTTTTCGGCCGCGAGGTTCCAGCTGGGAAGTTTCGCAAGGAGTGGTGGAGTCCTTGCCGGGAGCCTCAGGAATTTACTGAGCTTGTTCACAGGACGCTCTCCGCAGCGTCTTACACTGAAAAAAAAATTAGTCATCCCTCCTCTGCCTGCCCGTGGCTGGGGGGGAGCTTGCAGGATGCTTGGAAATATTTAAGGATTTTTTCCTGCTGCACAAGGAGTTCTAGAAACGACAGGAAATAAAACTGCGGCCCCAACAGGAGTTTTTCATCTTTATTTTAATTCCTGTTGCTGCGGCAGCCAGCGGCAGGGAGGGGAAGGATGTGCTGGGGGGGCTGCAGCCAGGTTTGCAGGGAGGAGTTGTCTCTCTCTGTCAAAGCATCAGATGCAAACTCGTGCTGTTATTCCCAGAGAGATTGGGAAACAGGCTTAGGAAGGAGGAATGGGATCACTGGGATGGTCATGGCACTGCCAGCTCCCTGATGGCTTCTGCTGTGGTCAGGGTGAGGAGCCAGGATGGTTTTTGGGGAAGAGGGATCACAGCTCCCCTGGGACCTGGGGATTCTGAGAGAGAGACTCAGTATTTGTGATGGGCAGAAAGTGGGCAGTGCCACCTTCCCATTCCATGTGTTTCTTTCCATTCCATCCCTGTTGGAGAGCTTTCTGGGGGAGTTCTGGGAAGCTCCAGGGTTTTTGCCTGGTCTTTATTAAAGCAGTTGGTTAAAGCAACTGGTTGGTTACAGTTGGCTGAAGGTGGTGGAGTCACCATCCTTGGAGGTGTCCAGGGAACAGCAGAACTCAGTGCTCTGCTGGTGACAGGGTGGTCACAGGCTGGACTTGTGAGGTGATGATCTTGGAGGCCTTTTCCAACCTAAATGGCTCTGGGATTCTGTGAAAGCTGAGGGGAATCCTGGGAGGTGCTGGAATAGATATTTCCCATTTCCAGGGCACTGGTGCTGCTGTGTTGTTCCCAGACTAAGGAGACCCAGCCCTGCCTTCCTGAAACATCCCTCACCAAGAACTGCACCTCTGTGCTGCTCCGTGACACTGGTCCATGTCCAACATCAACATCCTCATGGACGAGCAGCTTGAATTCCCTCTCTCCCTGTCTCCTCCTGCTGCCTGCCTGCATCTGCTCTGCTCCAACCCCATTTCCAGCAGGGCCCTGGATCCCAATCCAGCAGGAGGGCACAGGTTGTGTGACCTCTGCCGTGCTTGGCTGAACCAGTGTCACTGTCACTGACTGTGTGATGCCTCAGAACACTGAGGAGCATGGGGTGGGATATTTTGGGGATATTTTGTGTGGATCAGGGTGCCTGTTATGCTTCCATAGGGTCAGGAGTGGCACCAGCTGCTGCCTGGTCCTCCCCTCCTGGTGTGACACGGGCAGGAGGTCGCTCATCCCTGGCAGCCACTCTGGGCTCATTCACAAATCGCATTTTCCTCTGCAAATAAAACAAATCCCCGGGCTTTCCTCTCACGGTGGAAGTCATTTGGACATGACCAGGTCTGCATCCCCAAAGCCTGCAGACAGGAAGAGACACTTGAGGGGAGAGGTAGGAAATGTCCGCATTTAGAGCAGCGGCTGATTCATCTCCTGCTCTTAACTCCTTCCCCCCTGATTTTTGTGGCATCCAGCTGCTTTGCTTCAAGGCTCTCAGCCCGGGGAGGCTCAGGCTGGAGCAGGGAATGCTGCTGGGTTTTGCACATGGTGTTTACGTGGTTTGGGGTGGGAAAGGAGCGGGGTGTGCGGTTCTCCGAATGGGATAACCGGAATGTCAGCAGGCACATTAGGGAGGATTAATATTTAATATATAGGGTATGAACCGTTGTGCTTAATCACTATGTGAAGGGCTTAGGAAGAGATTTAGTGATAAGCAAGTGATTCCTGAGCTGTCCAGAATGATTTCTTGCATCTTCCTCTGGAGCAGCTGGTCCTGGGTATTGCTGGAGGCTGGTGTGATCCTGTTCTTCCTGATGCCTCCAGTTTTTGGGAGTGGGTAGAGTGGCTTTCATCACGAGTGTTTGCTTCTCATTAAACTCACAAATACTCTGGAAACCCTTTTTTCTCTGATGCAGCTCACGTGGCTGGGCTGTCAGCTGTGGTACCTGTCAGCACTTGAAACTTCTGTTTGTGGCCAAAGCCTGTGGGAAATGTGTCGTGGGACCCATTGTCACTGTCACATACATCTGCCCGGGCACAGGCTCAGAGGCAGCTCGTTCATTCTTTTGTCTGTCTAACCTCTTTAGGAGCCCTTCCATGGCATCTCCAGGCTCCCACCATGGTCCTGGATCTCCCCTTGCGAGCCTTTCCAAGCTGCTCCATGGTGCTTGGCATGGGTTCTTTCCTGCAGCAGGAGGTGTTTTGTGGGACAGCAAGGTGGGGGCTGCCCCTGGGGAAGGGAATTGCTGTGTTTGTGCAGGGAGAGGTCATGCTGGGGAGTGCTGTGTCCAAGGCTGGAGTCCTCAGCACAACAAGGACCTAGAGAGACTCCAGCAGAAGCTCTGAGGGCTGGAGCCCCTCTGGAGAGCTGGGAGTGCTCACCTGGAGAAGAGAAGGATCCAGGGAGAGCTCAGAGCCCCTTCCATGGCCTAAAGGGGCTCCAGGAGAGCTGAAAAGGGACAGGGGACAAGGGATGGAGGGACAGGACACAGGGAATGGCTTCCCACTGCCAGAGGGCAGGGATGGATGGGATATGGCAACAAATTCTTGGCTGTGAGGCCCTGGCATAGGTTGCCAGGATCCCTGGAAGTGCCCAAGGCCAGGGTGGATGGGGTTTGGAGCCACCTGGGACTGTTGAAGATGTCCCTTACCACGGCTGGCGGTTGGAACTGGATTCTCTTCCAGGTCCCTTCCCACCCAAACCATGCTGTGATCCCACAGTTCTCTGCCAGGGTGCTAAACAATCCATCAGCCACATGTCCTGCAGGTTTGAGGGTTGTGTCTCCATGGAGAGGGTGTGTGCCAGCACCTCCCTTCCTCCCTGCCCCAAATCAGAACTCTCCTGGCTGAGAGCATCAGCAGTGCTGTCAAACCCACTGTGCTGTGGTGGAACCTGTGTTTATGGCAGCTGCAGTTTTGGTGGTGGCAGCTGAGCGTGAGTTGGCTTTTGGCATATTGGTCATGCAGAAAATCCTGGTGTCTACTGGAACAGGCATGGGATTAGAGATCTTTCTCAAACTGGGACTATTTTTTTTTCCCAAAACACCCATGGAAGAAACAGAGAATCATGGAATGGTTTGGGTTGGAAGGGACCTTAAAGCTCATCTCCTGCCATGGCCAGGGACACCTCCCACTAGCCCAGGTTGCTCTAAGCCCTGTCCAGCCTGGCCTTGAGAATGCTCCTTTTGTTCTCTGTGCAAACAGATCCTTGCTTAGGCAGCAGCAACTCTTTATTCCAGAATAATTTGTTGTCCTAATTCCTTCCTGTTGAAGCAACTCCATTTTGCATGGAATAATTAGCACTAATTTGGGCCTGGGATGGAAAACAAGAGTTCTCTGACTTCAGAGGAGCAGACAGGAGCGTAACCTCTGCCTTCCCTGCATGAGTCAGGTCATGCTGTGCCATCCCTCCTCAGAAGCAAAATTAAAGCCTGTCCATGAGACCAAACATTCCAGGCTGGTAGGAAGGATCAGGAGGTGGAGGTGTCACCGATTTTAAGCCTTCTGCTGTTGCAGGGAGCTGAGGACCAGTGTGGTGAGGGGGGAACGGAGCAGCACCTCCTTCCTTCTTGGCTGACACCGAGGAACAAATAAACAGAAATGTTCTCACCACGCTGATGTGAAAAGCTGCTTCTGAGCCAGCCTGGCCTGCTGGTGGATTTCTGGCGCCCCAGCCAAGTACTTGAGACCTTTTTATTGCCACAACGAGGACTTCCTCATCCTGCCCCGCAGTCTGACTCGATCTGTGGCTATTTTCTGGTCCTTCCAGGAAGGTATCCCAGCTCTGCCTTCCTTTGTGTAGGGAAGGGAATCCTGCCAAATCCCTTCCCTGCCCCAAATCCCTGCATGTCTGAAGGAGGGGAGGTTCAGGGCATCCTTCCTGGTTTGGGAAGGGTGAGATGAATTCCAGTGTGAAGCTGGGTCAGGCAGGATCTCCCCTGCCTGTCTCACAGCTGCCTTTCTTGATTCAGAGTTTGCTGATGGGACTGTGAGCACTGTGGCCATGAACATCTCTTCAGGATCCATCCTGGAGACAGTGGAAATAGGAGATGTCCAGAAATCCCAGCTGGCAGAAAATGGCCTTCCATTGGCTTGACCCACCTTGGCTGATGGATGCTGCTTAGACAGAGGATTTTAAGACCTGGATTTGTAACATGAGGATCCAAAACGCTTCTTAGCACACCAAACTCCATCAATAAAGGTGTGTTTTAGGCTCATTGTGGAAGTGCTGCAGCAGCATACCTGTCTGAAAAACAGGGTTTGGCCTGTTGGAGCTTGTAGATTTTGTGTATCCAATTTAAGTAATAGATGACAGGGAGGCTGAATCCAGGTATGAGCAGTGAATCAGTCAGCACTGGGTTGCTCTGGGGTTGAACCAGCCCCCCTGGGATGACTGTCCTCCCATATCACGCCTGTTGTTTCGAAATAATCTCTGATTGTTCTGGTGATCTAAACCCAGGGGTTTAGCTGGCTTTGGGCTCCACCCCATCCGTGGTGACCTTTCCCCAGGGCTGGGGACAGCAGCAGTTCCTGGTGTGACTGCTGAAGGCAGGATGTCTCCCTGGGTCTGTGCTCCCATGCTCTTCCCCAGGGAGCTGAGGATCCTCTGCCCAAAAGAGAATTTGTGGAGGGTCTCCCCAAAAGTGACACCCAACCATCCTCACTTGTCTTCTGGGAACACTGACACAGGGTGGCTTGGTTGGAAGGGGCCTGAGAGATCATCTCATGGGCAGGGACAATTCCACTGTCCCAGGTGACTCCAAGCCCTGTCCAGCCTGGCCTTGGGCACTTCCAGGGATCCAGGGGCAGCCCCAGCTCTCTGGGCACCCTGAGCCAGGGCCTCCCCACCCTCAGAGGGAAGAATTTCTTCCTGATGTCTAATCTAAACCTACTGTCTTTCAGTGTGAAGCCTTTCCCCCTTCTCCTGTTGCCCCATTGTCTCTTTATCTTTCCTGCAGGCTCCCTTCAGGTCCTGGAAAGGCCCCAGTGAGGGGCCTCATCCCAAAGCCTCTTCTCCAGGCTGAGCAATCCCAATTCCCTCTTTCCTCAGAGCAGAGCTCCTCCATCCCTCTGATCATCTTGGTGGCCTCCTCTGGCCTCCCTCCAGCAGGCCCCAGCGGTGAACTTGCCAACTGAGCAGCAGATCCTCCTGGAATCCCTGGGTTTGTGTGTGGGCTCCATCCGTGGCTTTCCACCTGTATTTTTAGAGGCAGAGTGTCAGCTCCTCCTCTGGGGATTTCAAACGCTTCAGTCGCAACCTCAGGGCTGATAGCACTAATTTGTGTTACTGAATGACATCTTGGTCCGTGTCAGAGAGGGTTGTGCAGCCAGGAAATCTGTTCCTGGCCCCAGAGTGATTGCAGCAGCTCAAAGTCCTGCTTGCTCCCACTCAGGCATCTCTTACTCCATCCCCAAAAAACTCTGCTACACCCAGTGCAGACCCAGCCCTGGACCAGGGACAGGAACAGCAGGGCTGGAGAAAGAAGTGACCAACCAAGGCAGGGAAATAAGTGGAAGGAAAGCCAGGAAGGAACTCGGGTCTGGCTGCTGGTGGCAAGGGTGACCCGAGACACTCAGCCAAAGCAGGAGCCAAAGGGACAGATCTCCCAATCCCGATGCTGTTAGAGCTTTCTGGAAGGCTGGAACCCTCAAATAAGTGAATCTCACTGAGTAAGAGGAGAAAAATGAAGAACAGGATTTGCTTTTTTGTGTGTGTGTGGGTTTTGGGGTTTTTTTTTTTTTTGTTCAAAAAAAGCATTTTAGTGGTTTATAAAGATTCCAGCAGCGCTCTGGGAAAGCACAGCCTCCCGTTCCAGGCACCGTGCTCAGCACAGGAATATCCTGGCTCTCCACCTGCAGGTCTTGAGGTACCATAAATTTTTCTGGTGATAGTGTGTGGCAGGCCGGCATGCAAAACTTTTCCTGCTGCTTTACAATCTGAATCATGTTTTTATCATGCCAGCAGATAATCATCTCACTCGTGTTCCAGGAGCAAAGCTCTTGTGGATGTGTTTGAGAAGCCTGGAAATAAATATATTCACATGTGTTTGCCAGTGTTGCTGAACACATGGTGTGTCTCAGAGCATTTGGATTTCAGTCTCTTGCAAACTGGCCACTCTTGTAGCCTCATAACTACAAATTCAGTCCAAATGCTGCAGTTTCATACCCCCTCCATAGCAGACACTAAAGCCATCCCCTAAATGATGAATTAGAGATGAACGGAGATGAGTTAGGGATGAATAATAAATTGAAAAGCACAGATAATCCTCATGATTTTCTCTTGAGGAGACTTTAAACCTATTTGGCTACAGGCAAATAGATGTTTTTAATCCCAGTGGCCGTGTAGAATTTGCATCCTCGTTCCCATGGCAGGGTGGAAATCTTTGGGTTGGGATCTTTGGGTGACTTGGTGGCAGCAGCTCATCTTTAGATACCAAGACTGGGATTAGAGAGGTTCAATTATTTTCTAATCTTATCTAGGAGTGTGCTTGACAACCCTTCCATGAAGAAATTTTCCCTGTATCCAGTCTAAACCTCCCCTGATGCACCTTAAGGCCATTTCCTTCTATCCTATCTCTTGTTCCCTGGGAGCAGAGCCCGACCATCACCTGGCTCCAACCTTCTGTCAGGGAGTTGTGTTCAGCCAACTCATTTATCATCTTTCCATACCTGTCTTGGCCCTCAGTGGGTGTGTGGGAGTTATTTTTTTGACTCCAGCAGGTAGCTGGAGGTGAAATCTGTGGCCCAGCCATTTGTGTTGCAGCAGTGCCTGAACTGGGGCTGTGCTTCAGCTCTGGCCATGCTGGTCTGGCCTCCCACAGTCCAACATCCAAATGAATAAAAACAGGAATAATAAAATAGGAGGAGGCTGGCTGAGACAGAAAAGCAGCTTTGGAAGGGCTAAAAGGGAGTCTTTGCTCTCCTGAGAGGTAAACAAGAGTCACCACCATCTTTTCTCATCTCTCTCATCCCTTCCTTGGCTGAGGCTCCAGGAAAGATGACAAACCTGGTGTCTGCCTGAGCATTTTCCACCTCGAATCCATCAGCATTTAGGATGGTTTGGAGGGTCCCCAAGTGTCTCCATCCGTCTTGGTGGCTGCTGTAGGGTCCCTGTGGGAGTTCCTCAGCCAGAGCTGCAGGAGAACTCTTGGTGATCAAGTGCAAAACCAGTGCTGCAGGTGCATTGTCACAAAGGTGACACATCTCCTGAACCACCCAGGAGAGCCTGTGGAGGCACCTGGGGATCTGATGCTGCTTCTTGTGTCCAGGTTTTATCCATGGCATAATGAAGGATTTACTCTTCCTGTTCCTCAAAGTATTTTAGAGCAACTTCTGTGCTTGTGCAGAGGTATTTGCCTTTTTTTTTTTTTCCCCAGGATATTCTGTGGGGGATGCTCGAGTTTATGTAACTTCCCATATGTTGCCCTCTTCTTGTGGAAACTTGGAGATAAATTGTGAAATGCAGGGAGCTGCTCTAAAAGGCTACATCCTCAGCTGGAGCCTGGCCTGTTTGTGGCCAGAAAAGGGGAACCTGGGAGCCCCCTCTGTCCCGGTTTCCTCTCTGGCACAGCTGAGGGAGCAGCGTGGGATGGAGCATCTGATGCTGCTGCAGGAGGAGGCCGTGGTGAGCTGGCAGCAGGATCCAGAGCAGCCTCGTGCTCTGAGGGTGGTGGTTTCTCCACGGAGGGAGAAAGCTCCTTTCTCCTTTCCAAAGCTGCTGTGTTCCCTGCAGTGCCCCTCTGCCCAGCAGGGAGAGTGTTCTAGGAGCTTTGAGTCAATGTTTATTGAAACACTTTGCTGGACCAGGTCTTGCCAGGTGCTGCTTGGTCTGCATTTCCACGTCTATCATGGAATCATGGAATGGTTTGGGTTGGAAAAGCTCTCTGAGACCATCCAGTCCAACCATTCCCCCAGCACTGCCAGGGCCACCACTGACCTATGTCCCCAAATGCCACATGCACACGGCTTTTAAATCCATCCAGAGATGGGGACTCCAGCACTGCCCTGGGCAGGTGTTCCGATGCCTGACCACCCTTTCCATGAAGAAATTTTCCCAAATATCCAACCTAACCCTCCCCTGGCCCAGCCTGAGGCCGTTCCCTCTCCTCCTGTCCCTGTTCCCTGCGAGCAGAGCCCAAATTCCCCTGGCTGTCCCCTCCTGTCAGGGGCTTGTGCAGAGCCACAAGGTCCCCCCTGAGCCTCCTTTTCTCCAGGCTGAGCCCCTTTCCAGCTCCCTCAGCCTCTCCTGGGGCTCCAGACCCTTCTCCAGCTCCCATATCAAGGAGCTCTGAGGGTGCTCAGGGTCTTGCAAATCCACATTTGTTGGCTCCTGTGGGACACAAGCCCAGCAGCTGGTAGGAGATCCATGGCTCTTGTTCTCTGCAAACATGAGCAAAGCCCTTCACTCATCACCCAGGTCACTTCTGTTTATCATTTTTGAAAATGTTTCAGTCCCAAGTGCAAGAGGAGTTGCAGGCAGGATGCTGGCAGAGCTTGGAGCCTGCTCCACTGGGGAATTACACAGGGTGTAATTAGGGTCTCCAAAAACATCCCTTTCCATTCCCTCTCCATCCCCCCTGGAGCAAAGCCAGGAAGCTCAGCCAGTGGACAAACTCCTCTTTTGAACTCCAAGGCTGAGGAACTGAATTTGTCCTCTGCCAATTGTGCCTGTTTGACTGGTGGACAGAGAAGGGGGAAGTTTGTGCACAACTGGATGGGAGAGGTGGAAAGTCCTGAGGGGAAAAAAGTGCCTCAGGGATGAGCCACTGATGATAACTGGCTGGAAACTCCAGCCAGGGCTCCTGAACAGCCAGGCAGTGCCGGGAAAAATCAGCTCCTCCACATCCAAACCCAGGAATTGACCTATTCAGTGGGGTTTTTTTATTGAAGTTACTGCAAGATCATGAGTGTCTTTAGGAAGCCAGGAATTTTGCAGTTGCTCAATACTCGCTCAGCTGCTTTGGCATGGGTTGTTTGGAATGGTTTTATTTTTGTAGAAGGGATTCAGAGTTACCAGTGTGGGATCTTTGGAGATGAGTGTGTTTAGCTGCTGTGGAAAGAGGTCCTGGTGAGGTGGGCCTGGTTTGGTGGCTGTGGCTTTGCTGGAGGTGACATTGCAGCAGCCTTTGGGCAGCAGAGCAGTCTAGAACACCAATTTTATAGTTTAATCAGTTTAAACTGTCTCTGCTGCACAAAACAAGTTCCTGCCTTTTGCTGCCCAGAATGCCAGAGTTTTATAGAATCATTGAATCATGGAATGGTTTGGATGGGAATGGTCCCTAAAGACCATCTGGTTCTTCCCCCTGCCATGGGCAGGCATCTCTTCCACCATCCCAGATTGATCCAAGTCCTGTCCAGCCTGGTCTTGGACACTTCCAGGGATTCAGGGGCAGCCACAGCTTCTCTTGTGTCTGGAGGGTGCAAATCTCAACTGCTACAATTTGACTTAGATTGGGACAAAATCTTTAAAATTGTGTTTTGAAGCCTTTAAGGATTCACCCTCTTAGGGGTCTCACGATGCTCTGTGTGTGCAGGGGAATTTCATTTTGGGCTGTTCACTGCCCTACAGGCCAAGAAAAGTGGCATGGATTTCAGGGAGTTTGAGTTCCTGAAGCCCTGAAATTCCACCCAGCCGTGCCAAAGAAGGTATTGCTGCCCAGCTGAGATCACTGCTTTGTATTGATACTGAATTCTCCCTTCCCTGCTGCCTCATTAAGGCAGTGGAGTTACAGAAATGTCACTAATGAACTAATGGAGGACACGGGTGGTAGCACAGTTCCAGCTTCCACAGGAGCATGGCTGTTATTCCAGGGTTTTCAATCCAACATAGAAAGGTCACCTCTGCCAGGCTCATCATGGCTGTGACCCATCCCAAATCCAACACTTTCTGTGCCACTTGGATGCCACCCTGGATGGTCATGGCAGTGCATTCCATGTCCCCCCTCCCTGTCCCCTTCAGGCAGGCTCAGATCCATCTGATCCCAAGTCCAGGAGTAGGAACAGGAATGCCACCTCCACATTTTTTTTCCCATTTTGCCTGTTAGAGGAATTGTTGCCGATCTCTTCAAGCATTCCTTGATCTTTGTCTTCAGTGGCAGGACTGGGCTGTTGTCCTGAAGCATTTCCAGGAGGATTGTTTTGCTGTGGAGGTGATAAATGGCAGCTCAGCTCCTTTGGAATGCTGTGACCACTTCCCTGTGGAGCACCTGGAATGCAGAGCTCAGGTCTCTGCCTGTCCTTATTAAAGTCCTTATTTAAAGGTCCTGCAGGTTCTGCTCTGGGGAGATTCAGACTTCAGCCACTGGATTCATGAATTGTGGTGGGTTTTTTGGAGAACCAATCTTGTGTCAAGCCTTGGGAGGCTGTGTTGTCTCTTTGGGCCAGCTCTCAGATAAAGCAGCTTTTGCCAAAGACAGGATGGTGTTTTTGTCCTTCCTGTAGGAAGCTCTTGCAGTGATCCTCTTGTGGCTCTTCTGCCAGTTCTGAAGCATCTCTGGCTACCCCAGTTTGCCTGTGGTCACTTGATGTGCAGTTACAAATGACCCTGTCAAACTGTGGTGTTGCAATCAATTTTTCTCTTTACTGATGGTTTTACTTCATCTATTTTTGGTAGCTGGGCCATGATTTTACTTTGAAACGTTCAAAACATTGAATAAAACACTCCAAAGCTTTCAAAGTATTTGAACTACATTCTCCCTTCAGATAATTTCAGTCATTTCCATCCTAGATCTGGCCCCAAATATCTGCTCTGAGCTGTGCCCAGGCTGCAGAGGCCCTTGAATCTACTTCCAGAGAGAAACATGAGGCCTGGGAACATTGGCAATGATGGTTTGGGAGAGAGGAACTGAAAATTAAATGTGGTGGTTAAATCTGTTCTTGCTAATAAGAGCCACTTGAATTTATTTTTGGGTGCAATTTTGGTCCATCCTATTCTGGAGCTGAATTCATGAGTTGCTTTTCGGATTGTCTCCTCCTTCCCTCTTGGCCTCCAGCTGCCAAACCCTCACTTCTTCCCCCTTGCCCTGGCACATCCTGAGCTCCAGCACTGCAGATGTGCCAGATGGAGACACTGAGCTCGTGCAGGTCTCAGTTTTGGACACAACAAAAAAAATGATGACTTGAGAAAAAACCTTCTTGTTTGTACTGAATTTTGTCAGAGCCCAGCAATGCTGAGCAGGCAGCTCGGGAGCCTGGTGCCAGAGAGCTCCCAAGTGTTGCTGCTGTTCATGGAATGGTTCCAACCCCCTGCCAGGGGCAGGGATGCCTTCCACCTAACCAGGTTATTCCAAGCCCCATTCAGCCTCACCTTGAACACTTTCAGGGACAGGACAGCCTGCACAGCCTGTGCCAGTGCCTCACCACCCTCTCAGGGAATAATTTCTCCCTGATACCCAATCCAAACCTACTCTCCTCAGTCCTGTCCTCCAGCCTGCCTTTCACCTTAGTGTCAGCTGTGCCTCTTTCACCATTAATATCTGTACTTAATATTCCCACTTCCTGCTTAATAATTGGGGAGGGCCAAGCCGTGTCTTGTCCAAATTGTTCTTTGGAGCTCTGGCACAGCAGGGTTGGCTCCTCTGTTGATCCCTGGCTGAGCAGGGAGCGCTGCTGCCCTGGTGCTGAAAGAAAAGAAGGAGAGAAGAGCTGATGAGTTGTTTTGTGGCAGGGGTGAGCTGATGTAAGATGGAGCTGGTGTTGTTTTGGAGAGTTTGTGTCCCTGTTCCCTCCTTTCTGCACGTGTTGGACACGTCTGGTGGTGAGTAAGGCAGCTCAGCTTGCTCACCTTGGCATGAACACGGTGCTCCGGTGCAACACCCTGTCCTGGCTGGGGTTTTGGCAGGCTGGCAAACGAGCTGTGCCACCGTGGCTGGCACAGAGCCTGGCATGGGGTGGGAGGTGAGGAAAAGGCAGCTCTCACCTGGTGGCAGTGGCCTGTGTGATCCTCCACCACAGAATTCCCAGTCTGGTTCAGTGCCCTGCGTGCCTCTGGATAGGCTGAAATGAAAATGTGGGAGCCAGATGTGACCCGGCAACACTATCTTGTTTAACACCCTATCTCCAGATGTTTCTAGCTTGTAGTGCTAATTTCCACTTGCAGTTATCCAAGAGCCAAATCCAAGATGTTCGCTGCCTTTAGGAAGAGGAGTCCAACTGACTTTAAGTTATCTCTTGCATTGCTTGATCCTGCATCCCTTGCATCCAGGCAGGACAAGCCTGTCCATCTCCAAACTGTCCCTTCCATCTCAAAATCATCTTGCAGTGAAGTTTTTCCTTCATTGTCTGGGTAAGAGAATTGAAAAGCAGGAAGAATCAGATTTTTGCCCAGGAAATTTTCTACTTTGCAAGGGCATTTCATCACATCCTTTTTTGAAGGCTGTAAGAACAGCTTTCTCCAAGGGATGCTCTTCCCTGGGGACTGCACATGCTTTTCTTAAATTTCACCAGCACGTGAGCACAGGGCACGGAAGGACTTGGAAGGAACATTCCTAACTCCCTTTGAAAGGCAAGCTGTTCTTCCAGCCTCTTGCAGAATTGCTCTGACAGGAGACGCTGCAATCAAGCTGCAGAGGTAATTGCATTTGTAATGTGAAAGACAGAACAGGGTCTACAATTCTCATCCTTGACGGACTCTGTGGGGACTCAAGGTAGTAAAAAAAAAACCCAAACAAACCCAAACCAACAGACCCAACCATTGCTTCTGACATTTGTGATTGGTCTGGGCAAAACATTAGGAAACAACATACTCAAGGGGATGAGATGATCTCAGACAGCTGACTTTAAAGCAACATGCTCCAGTGGAAACTTTTTCCATGCCTATTCCAGAGCACTGGCTGCTGCCCAGATCTCCCCTGCCCCCCTGGCCCAGCTCAGCTTAGTCAGCAAGTTCCAGTTCAACTTCTGCCTTTTATTTTGAGCCTGTACCTGAGTTAGCTCCATCCCTCAGTAACCAGCTCTTTGTCAGCGGAAAGACTTCCAGGATGCTGCCAGCAACTCATTATCCATTTTACTGAGGAGAACTGCTTGCTTTTAAGTAGTTTGCCTGAAATCTTGCCTATTCCAGTGCAGCTAATGCTTCCTGTGTTGGTTGGCTTTCTTGGGATGAAGTTCCAGCCACCCACGTGCTCTGTCTGCATTTAATTCTGAGTCTGGAGAACAAATCTCCGCCGTGGGGTTTCGCCATCGCCGTGTTGTTGTTCCTCTGACATTGCCATTCGTGTCCATCCTCGGTGTGGCAACCGGGATTTACAAGCAGCAGCTCCCCACTGTTTATTGCTGGTGGATTTTGAGGGGTGTGGAGACAGGAGCTGGGCTGGAGCAAGCTACAGACGTGTTGATGGAAGTCACATTTGGGACTTGGTGGCTTGGGCAAGGGATGCTTCTTCCACAGCACTTCCTCCCAGGTCCCTCCTCAAGTGCAGATCAGACCTTCAGGATGTTCACAACCCTTGAGTATGAAGGATTTTGGCATCCCAGGTGGAGATGAGCTTGCTTGCATTCAAGTTCCTCAAGGTTTTTCTCTAATAAAGCCTTGGCGTTCCCCGTTTGGCTGGCTCGAACACCAGGCTGGTTTCTTTTTTCTGTGTCATCAGAGGTGTGGACTTTCCCAATAGAACGTTGCTCATTCAGTCCCGTTTTTTGAAAAAGAATAGAACAGATTATCTTTTCAGGGCCTGGCTCTTGCTGGTTGCCAGCAGCTGGTGTGGCCATGGATGAAGTGATACAGGAGCAGCTTGTCCAGATTTGACTGTAGCTTCCTCTCCAACTCTGCAGGATTTACCCTCCTTGAAAGGTTTCCATTTTCATGAAATCCACCCTTAGCAAGGAAACCTGAAAAAGCCATGAACTCCCACCTCCAGCAGACTGGCTGGTGTTGATGTTGTTTGGGTTTTTAGCTGGGGAGAATGAGTCAGCCTGTCCTCAGAAAGCACCAGGACTATCGGCACCACTTGACCACCAGTTTCCTGTTGCTCCCTTTTGTTTCTCTCTTTTTCCTTTTGTTGAAGCTTTTCAGGCCTGGGTGCACATTTGTGAGAGTGTCTGGATGTTTCCCACTACTGGAACTCTACAGAGTGTGTCTTCTCTGCTTATCTTTTTTCAAAAGAAAGGTGCAGAGATGAAGACCTTGTCCAAAACTCAACTTCTAGAATTGTAATTAACTGCTGACCTTAAGGAGCTCTCAGCTCCACAAATAAACCTTTATAAATCAGCATTTACTGTAGAAATTCACACAACTCAATTGCAAAGTCGCTTAAAGCAGAGCAGAATAAAACAGAATAAATCTTTATAAATCAGCATTTACACTGTAGAAATTCATGCAACTCAATTGCAAAGTCACTTAAAGCAGAAAAAAACATATTAACTGTTTAGGGGTAGGGCTTTAAAAGTAGGATAGGTCACAGAGAACTGATGACTATGAAGTTATGGCAGACTCATACCAAACCCTTGTTTTTGGTCTCTGGGATATGGCCTTGGTGTGTCAGACCATGCTTTGCATGCTGAGCACTCAGATTTTTTGTTGTTCATCCCTTTTTCCTAAAGAAAGGAGCGCGGGGATGTGCAAGAATGCCAGAGCAGAGCTTGTGTGTGCTGGGGTGCTGAAGGCTCATCTTTGTCCTCTCAGCATGTGGGAATATCAGCCTGGAAACTGATGCTTTTGGGATGGGAACCATCCCAGCAAAGCCAGAGCAGATGGGACGCGCAGCCTGAACCAGCCCGTCTCGTTTATGCTTTATTAATTAGACATGTTATCAGAGTCATCTGTGTTTTCTTTCCTTTTCTCCTCTCCAAACCAGTTCTGCTGCTTGGCTGCCCGCAGAGGCTCTGATGAGGAGCCCAGTTTGAATCCCTGAGAGTTGCATGGCAGCACTTGTTCATTGTGGTCTGTGTTAGCGCCGTGAAAACTTCGGGGAGAGAACTCAGAGGTGTTTTGAGAGCTCTGGGGATCAGGATTTTGGGGAGTTGATGGTACTGCCCTGGTAGAACATCCTGCCCCTGTGTACTGTCAGTGTTTGTGAGAATTTCCACCACGTGTGTTAATGTCAGAACCACAGAATGGTTTGAGTTGGGAGGGACCTTAAAGATCAATTTGTTCCAGACCCTGCCGTGGGCAGGGACACCTTCCACTGTCCCAGGTTGCTCCAAACCTCATCCATCCTGGCCTTGGACACTTCCAGGGATGAGGCAGCCACAGCTTCCCTTGGCAAACTGTGCTGCTGCTTTCTGTAGGATGCTTAAAAACTGATATGGATCAAAAAGGCGACTGGATAAACTCACGGAAAAAAAAAATAAAGATCCCAGGGTAGAAACAGTCCATGCTGAAGACTGGGAAATGTTTTGGGGAGAAAATGGTACAGACTGGTATTGGTCTGACCTTGCTTCCTAGACCTGCTGCTGGTTGCTTTTGGAGGTATTGAATTAAGGAGATCTCAGACTGGCTCTGTCATGCACATTGGGACAGTCTCAGGCTGCCCCTGTGCACACTCAGTTTTAAGATTTTACTGAAAGAGAGAAAAGCCTTTTCAAGTGGGGTTGGGAGCCAGGAGCAGGGATTTTCTCAGATTTGCCTTAGAACCTTTATCTCCCAGCAGGTTAATATCTGAATCTTCAAAGTCAGTGCCCTTTATCTGTATGTTAGGGTGAACTGGGTGGTAAAACCCTCTGAGTGAGCCCCTTACAGTCTCAAGCTTCTCCACTGGAGGTTCAGGCTGGTCAATTGGAGGAAATTCTTCATAGAAAAGGTGGTGAAACACTGGACTGAGCTGCCCAGGGAGGTGGTGGAGTCCCCATCCCTGGAGGTTTAAAAGGAAAGACTGGACGTGGCACTCAGTGCTCTGGTTTGGGTCACAGGTTGGACTCAGTGACCTTGGAGGTCCTTTAGAGCCTGGGTGATCCTGTGTGTGCCCATCTCTGATGTGGGAGATCTTGAAACAGGAGCTGGACTCGATGATCCCTGGGTGGGTCCCTTTGAGCTCAGGATATTCTGTGATTCTCTGAAACCCCATAAAGCCAACCTGAGTGTCCTTTCTGCCACCTGGATCTGCTTTACAGCCACCATTTGACCAGGTGAAGGGAAAAGTTATGGGTTTGCTTTGCCTGATGCCCTTCCAGGGAAAATTCCCACTCACCAAAGGAGCAGCAGGGTCATCCCTGCGTGCACAGCGGGGAAATGACTTTTAATGATGGTTTGGCTTGGATACTGCCCAGATCCCTTCCCCTACAGCAGGACAAGATGATGACCATGTCCAGGCTTTTCCCTGGCACACACACACTCAGCACATGCTACCCTGGCAGTCCTTTTCCCAGGCGTGGCGTCCCTTTGTGCAGGCACAGCGTCTCCCCTGCTAATGGGATGCTGGTGTCTTCTATCAGCGACTTAATTGGGTCCCTGGGTGCTGGGATATTTCCTGCTGCTGCATCCTCTTCCTGGAGCTACGCCTCCACCCCGGGAACTTCCCTGCTGATGAAAAACAAGTGATGCTGAGCTCTCCTCGTGCCCGGAGCCAGCGGAGGTTAAATCCCAGATAAAGCTTTGGGATTGCTCGCAGCCTTTGGGGGGGGGATGCACACGCTGGGAGGTTGCTGAAGGCATTTTAATTGCCTGGTGTTTATCGAGCTGGCTGTAAACACAGCAGGAGGGGTTGCTGCTTCTCCAGAGCCCGGGAGCCAAAGGTGTATCGATCCCAGGGAGCTGTGGGACTCAGGTAATGCTGGTGGAGATCTCAGCAGGGTTGTTTCCAGCTGAGGATGAAATTTCTCCGTGTCCTGCGCTTCCTCCTCAATTCGTGTCAGGCTGCAATAACGATTTTATAACCCAGCTTTGTCAGCTGATTCCTCCCCAAAGCAAGAAGCCCTGTTGCTAGGAGTGGGGTGTGGGGGGGAATAAAAACCTCAGGAATACTCATCTTCAGCGGTCCAGCACTGCAGATAACATTGAGTCACTGCTGAGAGCCTCAAAGCAAAACAGATGTTCGGTTTTTAGTGACTAAGGGACTATTAAAGGTACCAGATGAGCAAAGTTTTAACTGAGGTATTTCATTTGTGGCTGGCAGCTGAGACAAAGCGTGAGCAAACAAGGTGCAATGCAGAAATGGTCTCTCTCCTGTCTTACACATGCCAGTGTGTTTTCATTAAACCTTTTTTTGTTCCATTTTTCCCCATTTTTTAAATATGTCTTTCCGGCTTGACTCATTCTCTCTGTAGTTGTAACCTTTAGTTCTGGGTGGGAAGGCAATTATTTTGTGAGACATGAGATCAGGGGCAGGGTGAGTGGGCTCTTGTTGCTGCCTCTGTCATCTCCTTGTTTGACAAGTCAGTTGTCCAGGAGTGGTTTGTGGCTCTGAAGTTGGGGATAATTACACGTGTTCTCAAAAATAAGCAAACCGGACTTAATGGTGCATCTGCTCAGCCTGACTTTTGAATTCATGAATGAGTAGAAAACTTGGGATGTGACTGTCATGCAGCTGTTAGCCTTCGAGCAAGAGACAGTTTTTGATGACTATATTCTTAAAAAAAAAAAATAGGATGAGGACTGTGATCCCAGGATTCTGGGCTGTTGGGCAGCCAGCACTGGGAGCTGCTTGAGCTGCTGCTGGTGGAGGTGTTGGGTTCCCATTGCTTTGATCCCTGGTGAGAAACCTGCAGTCCTGTCTGGTTGTGTGGAACAGAGGTGCTGAATCCCTCCTTGCCACTCAGACCTGAGCAGGTGGTAACACAAAAGGGAAGGAATTGTGTCCTGGTCCCTCTTCTGAGCACGGTGTGCAGCTGGAGTGCTTGTGGATTCCTCAGGTCCAATGAATACTTAGTGTAAAACACATGAAAATCCTGAGAAAGAGGACCCTGATCAGAACTTCCCTCCTTGGTAAGTCCCTAAATCAGCTCAGTCTGTACTTTCTGGAGGAGTGACTCTCATTTTGGCTGCTCAGCACCACGGGAAGGACAGGAGAGGCTTTGGGTTGCTCTCCCTGGTGTGTGGGAAGTGGATTTGTACTGCTAAGCCCACGTGGCAGCTGAAGCCAAGGCTCCATCCTGCCGGTCCTGCAGGATTTAGGGCTTTTTTGGCAAGTTCTAGATGGTTTCTATTAAGAAAAAGGCTTTTTGGATCTCTTCTGAGGGTCCCTCCCTTTGGAGGCTTTCTCAGGAGCCCATGTGCTGAGCTCTTAATCTTCCACCCCACTTAAGGGAAGAGGGGCAGGCACCAAACCTTGTTGGCACCTTATTTCACTTAATTCTCCCATTTAATTGCTCTTCCTTCAGCTTTTAAGAGAGTCTCTGCCAAAATCAAGAAGCTAAAAATTAAAGTAATTATTGTGGTGATGGAAGCAATCAAAGAGGCCACCAGGCTCCTGGTGTGTGTGCTGTGGAGGAAGGAGCAGGCTGGGACTGAGCTCATCTCCTGGGACACGCTGGGCTCCAAGAGTTAATTTTGTTCCCGACTTCCCTGTCCATGAGTAATCCATTTGTGCTGGGAGGAAATGGCAAGTTCTTGCAGCGAGGACAGGCTTCACTGCTGGAGAAAATGATGCCTATTTATCATATGATGCTCTCCCTGTGCCTTTTTTTATTTGTCCTTCATCTGAACCGAGCTCTGTGGTGATGAGCTTCCCTGTCTGACAGCACATTCTGTAGTGGCCTACAAGTGTTTTTCTTTGCTGTTTCCCTGCAATTCCTCACACAGCCCCAGGCACCAGTTGGTGCTGGGGTCGCCCAGCTGGGAAGGAGCTGGACAGAAAAGGACCTGCTGGACATCAGGTTCACCCAGAGGCAGCAATGTCCCCAAAAAAGGACCATGGTGGCCTGGGCTGGGTGAGACAAAACTTCCAGCAGGGCCAGGAGGGGATCCTTTCCCTCTGCTCAGGCCACACCTGGAGCACTGGGTCCAGTTGTGCCTCCCCAGGACAGGAGGGACAAGGACAGACTGGGGAGAGCCCAGTGAGGGCACTGGAGCATCTCTGGGAGAGCTGGGACTGCTCAGCCTGGAGCAGAGAAGGCTCTGAGGCCTCATCCCTGTCCATCAGCACCTGCAGGGAGGTGCAGAGAGGGCACAGCCAGGCTCTTGCCAGCGGTGCCCAGGGACAGGAGCAGGGACAATGGGCACACCCTGACCACAGGAGGGTCTCTCTGAACATCAGGGAACACATTTTGGCTGTGGGGGTGACCAAATGCTGGCACAGGTTGTCCAGGGAGGTTGTGGAGTCTCTGTCTTTGGGATATTCAGCATTTATCATTTTCAATCCCGGGCAGCTGGCTCTGGGTGACCCTGCCAGCAGGGAGTTGGACCAGGTGATCTCCAGAAGTTTCTTCTCACCTCCACCACTCCAGGATTCTGAGACAGGGAGATCAAGGTCCTCAGGAGATGCAGGGCTGGGCTGAGCCCTCTGCAGGGGTGTGACTTGTGCACGAATGCAGCTACATTTGGCATCGAACAGCACTGTGTGATCACATCTCCTTTGCTGTAAGAAAGTAAAATGGCTTAATAATTCTTCTCCTGCTGCTTTGGATTAATTTCTGTCTTTATGCTGTGTGTTTTCTTTGCTTGCTTCCTCCTTTCACCTTCCCAGCTGTCTCCTCAGAGCAAACTTCCGTGACTCTTATTGTTCTGCTTGTTTTCATTTTCCTTCTTGGGTAAATGTATTTTTTTTTTAAGTATGATTTCCTAAAGCTCTACAAAACGCTCTTTCCCTGCTGCATTTTGAAGTATTAGTTGCAAAAGAAAGGGTGAGGAGCCTCAATTCAGGTGCATGTCTTCCTTTATCTGCTTTTCTTTTAAAAACTGACTAAAGCCACTGATAAATAATGCTAATTCTTGCTGCCATCTGTGAATGCAGGGCCGAGCTGTTTCAGAGCAGCATTTTTAATGTTTTATCTGTTCAGGGAGAGGGGGGAAGGAAAAAGGCTCTTTGCTTTAGCAGCAATAACCTATCTCCCACAGAAGTTGTAGTCTGTGCTCCCATCTACCACGGAAACCCAAAGCAAACAAAGATTCGTGCAGAGACAGGAAACCTTTTGGGTGTAATTGCCGGGAGGTCTTTGCTTTCACAATTTTTTGGGTTCACCCAGAAAGGCAGCTGAGCAGGGCTGTGGTTCACCGGGCCAGATTTATTATGAGCTCTCACTGGGGCTTTAATTGAACGTTTTTGGCAGCTCTGGGAGTTCCAAACACCCTCTCTCTGCAAGAGTCTCCTGGCCACGCTGAGTGAAAATGTCCCATGGAGGGAGGGAGGGAGAGAGGGAAGGGGCGGTGCAGGGAGGCACAGCTGAGCTACACCCTGACAACAGCCCTGCCTCCAGGCTCCTTTATTTTGGCCTGGAGCCTTGGTTTACATAATCCTGCCCTGATCCTCATCCTCTGCATGGATCAGCCTTAGAGGACCCTCCAGTTGGACCAGATCGAACTGGGAAGCAGCTCTCTCCCATCACCTGAGCCAAGAGGTGCTGGTGTTGGTGGAGTCAGGTGGCTTTGGCTTTATCAGGGACCTCACCAGTGCCAGGACTTGATTTTGGGGCTCCTTTGGAGGCTGAAAAAAAGAAATTAAGCCTTGTACATGGTCTGGAGAGCTATGGGACAGGTCTGGCTCCTGGAGCCTGTGTATTGAATCAGTGCAACCCTACCTGGGGGTGGTCTCACCTGCAGAGTCCTTGTGGCTTTTCCTCATGTGTTTGTCTCTGGGTTGTGTGAGTGTCCCAAACCAGAACTGGACTGTGATTTAGGATCAGTTTCCCAAACCA
>JAHLSL010000015.1:31313534-31389481 GCA_025920805.1 Petroica traversi
GTTTCCCAAACCAGAACTGGGTTAAGATTTAGGATCAGTTTCCCAAAGCAGAATTGGGCTGTGATTTAGCATCAGGTCTTTAGGGAAGCTTGTCACGGCGATGTGTAATAGCATAATAAAACCCTAACTGCTTCACTTTAACGTGTCAAATGACTCATTTACATTGTCATCTGGGAGAGATGAGGCTCTATGAGATAAGTAAGACTTGCATGGGGAGGGAATACTGAGTAATGGACCCACAGCTATAATTGGAGGAGGAATAGATCTTCCATTTCAGATCTGAGGAAGTGGTTTATCTGCCCAGTCTGTGAGTGAATGATTCTTTTCTCAACTTCCTCCACATATTCCCCACTTCCTCTGTGTAATATTCCTGTTATTTATAACTGCTGCATTGAATCCTAGAGGCAGAAGCTGCCTGCATTTCTGTATTATGTAGAAGTTGAAGTTCAACAGGTTGATGTATAGTCCTAACCTTCTGGGAGCAAAGAATTGATATGGAAGCAGGCAAAACCTTTATGTCCCTATAACTAACCCCCTTTTCTCTGTATTTACCATATCTGAATATGGAGCAGCCCTGTCCATCTCCTCTCATCCCACAGGAAGCCAGGGAAGTGGCAGACAGACATACAAAGGATTATTATATTTGATCAGGCTTGGAAATGGGCTGGAGATAAAGCCCTTGGTGTTTACTGGACCATTAAACATTTATTATCATCTCTCTAGTGTGCTGGTGGGGCTGTAAATAACAGCTGTGATGAAAGAGTGGGGTCAGCAGTTGCCTTTTGCACCGATGTTTGTAAATGCAGAAGCAGGTCCTGTGATTTTTAAGAGCTTGGTTGGGGGGAGCATCTGCCCAGATGCCCTGGAGAAAAGGGGCAGATGAGCCAGCAGGCCAGAGCTCCTCTTTATCACAAGGAAATGCTGAAAGCTTAGGAAGTGGGAGAGTTTAAACAACAATGAAAAAAAGATTAGGGCCAGAGTTACGAGTTAATTTATCCCTGCCCTTCCTAACAAAAACACTTAATGCACTCGGATCAGAACAGCTTTTGGATCTGGATTTAATTAGGTGGAGGGAGAGTTCAAGCCTCTCTCCCCCAGCTCAGCCACGCTCCACGAGGCATTTCCATCATCAGACTTTTATTTCCCTTTCCCCTCCTCTTCCCAGGTTTTTGCAGGGAGAGGAGAAGCGTCGCCGCGGGGCTGGAACTCGGCTCACGGGGTCTGAGCTGCAGCACCTGGTGGGATGATGGGCCTTTTGAAAGGGGGAATATGAAGGGATTACTCCATTGCTGGGAGGCCACAGCCTGGTGATTCCTACTGCAGGCAATCCCTCTGAAGTCAATGAGATTGGAAAGCGTGTAAATCAGTATGGAATTCAGCGTTTTCCTGGAAAAGTGTGGGGGGATATTTGTTTGACTTGCATAGAAATGACTTCTAATAAGGCTCCACAGACACGACCAATCCTTCTCATCACATTGTCTCTCCTTCCAGTCCCAGAGTCGCTCTCGCTGCCCTCTCATTTTTAAATAATTTTGCAAAAAAAAAAAAAAGAAAATAAAAAGCCTCCTGCGTGGGAACTCTGTGTGGTTGTGAAGCATTGCTGGGAATGACTCAGGCAGGATCGAGTCTTCGTGCACTCAGGGCCTGTGGTGTGAAGGGAGAAAGGAGACAGGCTTGTTTTCACACTCCCTCATTTTGTGTCTCTGACATGTTCCTGTTCCACCATCCACATGTTGTCAGGGATAATTAGAGGGAGCCTGTTTTGCTGCAGAGCCGGATTGGGAATCCACACTGCCCTGAGCAGGATGGGTTATTTGTTGGGGAATGCAAAGCTCTGGAGTGCGTGTCCAGGGAGCACCACCAGGGAGAAGATGCTCTGCTGCTCCTTCCCTGTGCCTGCAGAATGTGTCTCCTTTCTCCAACTTAAAATAAATCCATAGAAATGCAGTGGTTTGGGTTGGAAGGGACCTTCAAGACGGTTTAGTTCCAAGGCAGGGAAACCTTCCACAGGTTGCTGCAATCCCCACCCAGCCTGGCCTCACTTCCAGGGATGTTGGATGTGGAGATGTTGGGTTTTATTTTCAGTGGTGCTCTCCAGCCTGGCAGTCTCCATCACCTACACCCAGATGTGTGAGGGATTCCTGGGCGCTGCTCTTGGAGCTCTCAGGCATCGATTCTTCAGCTGCTGCCTTTGCTGTGGGTGGCTGGTTTGGGTGCTCTCTCTGTGTGAGGTTTTAGTGCCCTAATAAAGCATTCTCTTGCTCCACTGAGGAGAACATTTAATTTTGCCAGATGTTCCCACGGCACAGGTGGTTTCAGCTGTTTTAGACTCACCTTACCTTACAAAAATGCACCTTCCCTGTTTGTGCTTTGCGCAGCACATGGAAGACGGGGCCAACTTGAGTTGAAAACGAGCTCTAAAACTGGAGGAGTCCTACAGAAAGTAACTGAGGAGCCAAATATATACAACTGAATAACTGAGGAGAGAAGCAGGTCCCGTGAAGTTGGTTGCCAAGGGAATAATTCACTTGTCTCTCCCCCAGCCTGATGGAATATTGTTTTCCTCTCCTCCTTGCCAGCATACCCACAGCTCCAGAGCAGCCACTCTCACTCCTGTAGATGCTTTAACTGATACATTCCTTATTCCACCTTGGGGCTGTTTTTGTGAGCAGAGGAGCCTTTGAAGGCACCTTCCCCTGTTCCAGGCCTCCAGAAGGGTTTGTGCTGTCCAGAGGTTTGTTCTCTTTTCCCACTGGTGCTGGCTGGCCTGGTGACCACCTGGTTCCTGCCCACAAGCTTTCACTTTCCTCCCAAAAATAAGGGTGTTTTTAAGGCCACCATCTAGATTTGGATATAAAATCTTTCATAAAAGGAGATCTTTCCAGCTTCAGGCCAGGAGATGTGTGTTCCTAATTGTCCTCTCTGCAAAACAGAATAATTTGAGATTCATTTTTTGTTGTTCATTAGCTGCTGGAGAATTAACAGGCTGTGTAAACTTGGTTTATTCCCTGAAACTTGAGCTGTGCTCTTCAGTCTCCTTCTCAACCATCTCCATGCCTTCTGTGGGCTGGTTTTCCTTCATCTGGGCTTTTACTTGGATAAACTTAATTTATAAGGAGACTCCATTAGTGGCTGGGACAATCTCAGTTTAGTGGGACAATCCCAATCCCCCAGAACAGAACCCAAGCATTTGGGGCAGGAAAAGGCTGTTTGTTTAATGTGGAAGGCAGAAGCCACTCACTGGGTGTTTCTCTCTTCCAGGGCGCATCGGAATAATCATCAGCCTTAGCAAGGATTGATTGTGTGCTCCTCATCCTCCTGGTTTGGTATCAATCACAAAAAGCTTTGGCCGTCGCGCTGGGGAGGCGAAGAGGTGGATGAAGGTCCCTTTCCAGGTACAGTGCAGGCGTGGATGAGGTGTTTGGGGTGTGGAGCTGGTGCTGGTGTAGCCTTTGGAGGTTCCTCCTGGATTCCCATTCCTCAGTCCTACCTGGAGAAATCTGAGCTCCATCGTTCCCTTGTTCAATCCTAATGAGTGGAGTCTTCTTGGACCAGAGGGTGTTGGTTTTGTTTTGGTGCAAACTTGGATAAATCCACTGTTTTGTCTTCATTTACTTGAAAGAATCTTTCGGTTTTGAAATTTTTTGGGTTGTGTTGTGTGACGTGTAGAGTTTGAGAGTAAATATTTGCACTTTTTTGAAAAGAATTCGTCTTAAGTTTCTTTTTCTTCACTAGACAAATCAGTCCTAGACTGCAATATACTGAATTAGTATTAGACTGAAATATATCCTTACCTTGGTGCAGATGGGCACGGAATTCTTGCATGAGTGATTTATTAAGGAGGGGAAAAGAAAAAGCCCAGGGTCTTTTTGAGGAAAGGAAGGTTGTGGAATAAGAAGGAAGGTTCCAGAGTAAGAAGCACCACTCAGGACGTTGGTGAATTAAAACCCCACATCCATCAGGGAGTTTGTGGGAAGTTTTTCTGGTCGAAGTTCTTCCCGTGGTCTGACCTGTGGAAAAGATTGATGAATGCTTTTAAAAATTAAAGATAAAAACCCTACTGTCAGATTTCTCGTTGGGTGTTTCGAAGGACTCGTTCCAGCCCAGGTGGGTTCAGAGCTGGGATGGTGCTGCTGGAGCAGCAAAGGGAGATGTGCGTGTGAAACCTGGGGATTTGTACAAAAACAGGTCTTTTCCTAAAGCATTTCTTGTTGCTGTGGCTTTCACGGGTTCACCCTGTCTGGAGAAGTAGTTTGTATTTGTGGTTTGATATTTCCTTAAAGCCTCCACACAAGGTCCTGCTGACACTGCCTGCTTCACAAACATCAGCAATTTATGGTTTCGTATAAAAATTCTTTGAACTCATTGCAAATCTGATGTGATACCTCCATGCCAAGCTGAAGCCAATCCTAACTTTTAGGGTTGACTAAATCCTTCCCTTGGAATCTGTGTGATATTTAGCAGTGAGTTACAGGTCTGTGTGTGTTCCACTCTGTGCTTCACTGAATTTCATATTGGGTTTTGCTACCTGAATTTTTAAGTATTTTTTCTTTTTCTGCTCACTTTTTGATTTGGGAAAAACTCCTGTTAAGGTCAGCTGCTGAATGAATCCCAGTAATTAGGGTTGTCCTGTGCATGGCCAGGAGCTGGATTTGGATGAGCCTTGTGGGTCCCTTCCAACTCAAGATATCTTCTGATTTTAATTTACTGAGAAGTGGACAGCTGTCCTAGAAGAAAGACTTTGTTTTTGGTGCCTGCTTTCTCCTTAGCTGATCCCAGAAAAGGATTAAATCCAATGAGACTGAAGTCTCAGAAGGAATTAATGTATGATGCTCAGTGTAAGCATTAACAGCCTAACATCCATTTATTTTTCATGTTTTGCTGGTATAAAAAAAGGATTTTTTAGAGAAGCAAGAGCTTGCATGTGCCTATCAGGGCTTCTGAGCTGTTTGGGGGTTGGAATTCAGTGGCCAGCTGGAATCCTGAAGCTGCTGGGATTGGCAGGATGTGCCTGGAGCCACATGAAGAGGAGTGGCCACGGGCTGGTCACTGTGGCCAGTGCTGGGACTGGCCAGGTGAAATGGTCCCAACAAAATTGCTTCTGTGTGAGGGGTTTTTCATCATCTGGAATGATGAAACCCCCGTGTGGACGTGACTCTGTTGGCTGAAGCAAAATAGTCCCTCAGCACCTCCCTTTTGCAGCAAAATCAGATTAAAACTTGGATTAAAACAGCAGCTTCTTCAACAGAGCCCTTTTGGAATAGGACACGAGGTCCACACTCAGGTCCTGGGGCTTGTTCAGCTGCCTCAGGTAGTGTGGGATTCTAGGTGGGATTCAGGTGTCCATCATATCCAGGGCCTCCTGACTCCTGTGGGCCACTGGAAAAGCATTTTGGGCTGAGTGTTTTTCCTCTGTCTAAAGCAGGGGTTATGAAACAGCTGATGGGAGCTGGAAGGGCTTGTGCTCCCTTTTCTGCTTGTGTTTCATTATCCATCACTTCCTGATGGGTGTCACAGGGCCAGGGCATTCAGATTGGGATTACGTGGGGGCAGAGTGATGCCTGAAGCTTTTACAAAGCTGCCCACTCAGATTTCTGGGCTTTGTTTGCACGGGTCACATTCACTTGTCACAAGTCACTGTGCTCTTTTTGTCAGCCATTTCAGCAATGTCACACATTTATTCCAGCTCAGACCTAGCAGCAGGAGTGCTGGCAGAGCAGGGAGCCTGTATTTGCAGAGCACAGGTGAGAAGACTTCAGAATTCAGATCTAAAATGTTGATTACATCCCAAAAGATTTTTTTTGTGCAACTGGAAACCTTGGGATCTTGGAGCTTGTAGTGCTGCCGGGTCTGGTGGCACCTCTGAGCAGAGGTCATGGTGGTCTCAAATCAAAATTGGCTTAAAATGCATCACTGAAGGAGGGGAAGGAGGGTGGGAGGTAGGAGCTGACCCACGACCAAACAGCTGCAATCTGTCCCAGAGGGTGTGAGTGGGAACTGTACAATATTTGGTTGGAAAGGACATTTAAAGGTCCTCTCATTCCAACTCTCCTGCCATGGGCAGGGACACCTTCCACCATCCCAGGTGGCTCCAAGCCCCATCCAGCCTGGCCTTGGACACTGCCAGGGATCCAGGGGCAGCCACAGCTTCTCTGGGCACCCTGTGCCAGGACCACACCACTTTCATAGTCAAGAAATTAATTTTAAAATCTGGGTTCACCCAGTTTTTTTCCACCATAGTTATTTTCATGATCCCAGCAGGTTTACAGGAAGGGAAGGGGGGAAGCATCCCTGATGCAAAACTTGGAATAGGAATGTGGGCAGGATCATCTTTCCCCAGGTCCTTAACCCACCAGCCCTTCCTTGGGCTCACAGAAATAGTTCTGTTCAGGAAAATCAATGGCCTTGTTCAAAAATGCTGGAATTTCTTTGGAAATTCAGCTTTCAAAATCCACGGAGAAGCCACCTCTGCTCCCAGCAGCAGGTCGGAAGCTGGGTTTGTTGGGATTGCTGCCAAGAAACATTTCTTGGAAGCCCTTCGTGTGCAGTGCAGGACAGGAGGTCTGGGTTTGAACTCTGGGTGATAAAACCAGGGAGGTTTTGGCAGGGCTGTGTTCAGATGCCTCATTCTTGGCCTTTCTCCTTGTGTTCTACAGACAAATCCCTGCCTGGGCTGGCTCAGAAACTTCATCTGACCTTGTAGCAAAGCTGAATTTTCCACTGAGTAGGAAAGTTTTTGGGATTGAAACAACTCTCTGATTTTTTGGATGGATTTCTCCAACCCCTTGACTACACCCAGTCTGTATTTTTGAATGAAACTGGTGCTGAACCTTCCCTTCAGGGGCAAGACTTTTCATGGAATCATGGAATGGTTTGGGTTGGAAGGGACCTTAGAGACCATCTGCTTCCAGCACAGGGACATCCTCCACTAGGCCAGGTTGTTCCAAGCCCAATCCAGCCTGGGGATTCCCTGAAACCATTCCCTGATTCTATAATTCTTTGAAAATGGATGTAGCTGTAACCTGGAGTATCAATTACTCTTTAACCCAGGTCAAACGTTCCCTTTTTTTTTCTCTCTCTGCAGGTTCCCCATTGTTTTCTCTGAATCCTTTCTATTATTTTGAGAAACTAAAAAATTTATGTGGAGAAGGAAGGAAAATCTCTTTCTTTCTGCAAGGGCCAGGTCAGCACCTTTTTTTAAAATCCCTGTGAGAGCAATTTGTCAGAAAACCTTGTGGGAAGCAGGGAGCTTGAGCCTAGTGGAGCCAAGCTGAGCTTGAACACTCCCTTGATTTGAGCTCATATCACCAGCAGGAACAGAAATCTTTTTATCAGTGACTACACAGGATAAAAAAAAAGGATAATTTCCCAAAGGATGGGTTTCATTCTCCAAGGAGGCCCTGAGAAAAGCAGAAAGCAGAAACCACTGGGAAGTTGGTAGCTCCAGACAAGTAGGTGCATGCACTGGGGTGCATTCTCACCTGTAGGTACTCAGAGAGCTTTCCCAAATTGCCCAGAACCTGAGAAAATGGAGATAAAATCAGAAAGGCAATTGCAGTTAATTACACTTTCAAGGCAACTGGAGATTGGTTGGAATCCTGTGGGATTTCTGAGGCCTCCCAGTGCAATTTCAGGTGGAGTGTGGGCAGGAAGGTTTGGTTGCTGTGGTTGGGGATGTCTCAGTTGTGACTGTCACCTCTGGCTGTTGGGCTGTGCATGGCACAGATGCCACCACCAAAACACAGTTATTGTCTCATGGCAAATTCTTCACAGAAGTTTTGATTAAAAAAAAATACAAAACAAAAAAATATTTTGTGCATGACTGAACTTTGTTGTTCTTTTTCCACCCTCATGCTTTCCCATTTCTTCCCATCCTCACCAAAACCTGGTCTGAATTTTGTGGTTTGGGTGGTGGGAGAAAGTCACATTCCAAGAAACCTTGGATATCTCCTTGGTTTATAGAGGAATTGAGATGTGGCCAAAGAAGTGCCAGATGTTGGATGTTCAGGTGTGGAGTAACAAGTGTAGAAATCCATCACGACAGATAAATGTCTTGTTTTCTGTGATGTGAGCTTGGGAAATTAAAGGAAGAACCTGACTTTTAACTCCAGAAGAAACAAAGTCTTGAGGGAATCAGCAGTGGGAGTCAAGAAATACACAAAGCTGTATAACAGAACAGTTATTTCTTGCTGTGCCCTTTGGTTCCTGTGGGAATTTAGGTCCAAAAATGCTCTGCTGACTTCAGAATCTTGCTTGACCCAACCTCTGGGTCTCCAAATACATTTTAACCACATCCCATCAAACTCATTATTACCTGAAATTGCAGGTTTTGGTCAGTTTTGAGTAGACTTCACCAGTACCAAAAACACGTGATGTTTTTAAAAAGATAACAGACTTGTTTTTATTCCCTTAAGATGGCAAATCTTTCTTCAAAGAATCATGAATTAAACAAGACAGTGCCTCACAGCAGGTATTAAGGAAAAAAAAAAATAATTAAAAAAAAAGCCTTTGGAATGGTCTTTCCCTCTGGCATCTTCACTCAGGTTCTGCAATCAGTAATTCAAAGGAGGTTTTGTGGGAAGGGGAGGCGAGATGCAGGAGTTGATATGACTTCCCCAAGGGTGAGAACTTCGAGAGGTGGGACCTGAGCATTAATCTCTTTAATTCCAGCTCAGCACTTCACTGTGAGATCATTGCTTTGTGTGATTAATCTGTGCAATGCCTCTGAAACCATAATGCTACACAAGCATTGAGGAATCCAGTTTTTGCTTCAACTTTGAATACAGGGATGCATTCCCTGGCCTTGGTTGGTTTTACTCTGCTTTAGCCATCACAGTTGATGTAGTCTCCTTTGAGGAATAGTGTTTTCAGTAGGGATAAAGAGTTCTCCATGCAAAAACCAGCTGAAATGCTGATATTTGATAAGTACAGGTACAACTGCAGCCGTGACAGTGTCTTTCAATGATGAGCAATGTGTTGTGCTCTTAAAACTCATTTCCTAAAGACAGGAGAGCAGTGACAGAGTCTGTGTTTATCGGCCTCTCCATCCCAAATAACCTTCAGAACCTCTGAGCATTTCCAGCCACGTTTCAGGAACTTCAAAATCTTCAAATCTTGCAAATTCTGTGAAAACTGAGTAGCAGTGGTGGGGGATTGAGTAGAGAGACCACGAGACTTCCCAGATTTGATGCAAATTCTGTAAATTTACTTCTTAGGTAATCCATGTCTGATTTTTAGGATGCTGCCAGCTCCTCTGTTGAGGTCATGGCATTACCAAAGCCTCGAGCGTGATGCTGAGCAGTCACTTTGCCCTTCCTCTGCATTGACCCCAATTTTATGGGGGATGACTTCACCCCCTTCTCTCAGAGCCACGTGCTGCCTCTTTTCCCAGGCATTTGCAGCTTTTCCAGCAGCACCTCACACATCTCAGAACTCTTTGTGAATCCCAGAGCCCTGCGAGGGTCTGATGCATCACGCTGCAAAGCTGTGAAATGGAAGATTCGGCCCCACTTTGATGCTCTGGGCTCTGTGAGCAGCAGAACTAATGTGGCTCAGCATAATAATGAGCGAGGTGTTTGTTGTTCAGGGCCTGCCTGGTGTTGAGCTTCACCCTGGAAAAATTCCTGGGAGGATGGTCTTCCTTTTGGGATGGACTCAGCAAACAACCAGCATCACAGCTGAGGGAGAAAAATTCAAGCTTTAAAGGATGTAACCCCAAAATTAAATCCTCTAAGGAATTTATAAAAGGCCTTAAGGAAGGAAGGAGGAGGGATTGAAGTGGAAATCGTTGCTTTTCATGGGGAGAAAGTGAGGATGAAACTGAGGTGAGCCCACAGGTCACCACAGGGATAAAATTAAGATGCCACCAGCTTTTGGCATCGCTGGGGACATGAAAAATGTTGTTTTCATTTTGGAGAAACCCTTCTCCAGCTCTCTCTGTTTGGGTCACTGACATCTGTTCATTTTAATTGGAAAGGACCAAAATGGGTGAAAGTGTCACTTTTGACCTTGTCTGGGCCTGGTAGAAAAGCACTTAGAACTAAAAGCTGGTGTTGGTGGTACCCAGAAATACTGATTGGAGAAGGCTTCATTGAGATAAAACCTCTTCATAAAGACAGGACTTCAGAATTCCGTGGGTTTGCCAGGTGCCACATCCTTTGGGTTTGCTGGGAGAGAGGAGTCCTTTACACTCCTCAGATTTATCATCTGGGCAGTTTAAATTCTCTAGGAAGGGGTGAGGGATTGCTTGGGAGAATTTTGCTTGCAAGGGTGGCTTCCACCAGGAGGGGAGAAAACCACAGACCAAGGACCTGTGCACGAGGGTGTGGTGTTTTCTGGGAATTTGAGGGATTTCCTGGCCAGGTTGGAGACCCAAACCTCTGAATTATATGTGGTGTAATAGCTGAAATAATGAAAAATCACAGAACCATTTGGGCTGGGAAAGATCTCCAAGATCATCGAGTCCAACCTGTGACCCATCCCCACCTTGTCACCCAGACCAGAGCACTGAGTGCCACCTCCAGTCATTCCCTGGACACCTCCAGGGATGAGGGCTCCACCACCTCCCTGGGCAGCCCCCTACAATGCTTAACAACCTTTTCCATGAAGAAATTCCTTTAAATGAGATGGTCTCCTGAATATCTGTCCTCTTGACTCAACTGGAGGGTCTCCAAAAGCCAAGATGATTTTGGTTTAGGTTCCCTTAGCAATGAAATGTGCATCACAAACACACAAATTCTGCTTGGTTTGCTTGTCTTCTCCACCTCCAGCTTTTATAACACTGGGATAATCTTGATTTATTTCCACCAAGAAAATTAAATTCCTGCTTGACCACGCAGTCCAGAGCACCTCCTTGACACAGCATTGCTCGGGGAGAACCCAAAGAGTTTGAGGAGCCTGATTGGAAATTCCAGCAAAATTCCAGTTGGAAACCAACTTCCAACCCAAAATCCTGCAGGAGCACAATGCTCTACAATTACAGCAGCTCTCCTGGGTCAGGAAACAAGCGCTGCCACTGCTGTGTTCCTGTGTGTGATATTTGTGACACACAATGTTATCTTGGGGATTGTTACATCAGCTTTTTATGCGGTGCAGGGAGGGTGGGGCAGAGGTTAATTGGTCATGTTAATGGTTTTCGTGTTCCTAATTTAGGCTCTGGGAGCTGTCCTTGGGCTCGGGGTGAGTTAGGAGGATTATTTGTTCTGTTGTGGCACTGTCACATCTGAGGTGGCTCCAGGTCGCTGAAAAAGCTCATCCAGTCAGGTTTTGGGGTTTTCTCCTGCTTATACCATGTTGGAAAGTCCTAAAAATCCTAATGGATGGATTTGCTCTGAAATCAGATCTGTCTGTACAGACTTAGAGGCAGCTGGGCTTCAGCTGAGGGACAGGAATTACTCACTGAGTATTTGTTCAAACCCATCTCTGGCAAAATGTCTTTAATTCACCCAAAATGTGTCTCTGGAAATGCAGTGGAAACTGGTGCAGAGTTCATGGCTTTGTGGTTACAGGGTTTTTTTCCTTCATAGAATTACAGAATTATAGAATTGTTTGGGTTGGAAAATGCCTTTAAGATCATTGAATCCAACCCTTATCCCAGCCCTGCCAAGGCCACCACTAAGCCATGTCCCCAAGTGCCACATCCACTTGGCTTTTAAATCCCTCCAGGAGTGATGAATCCACCACTGCCCTGGGCAGCTGTGCCAGGGCTGGACAGCCCCTTCCATGGAGAAATTTTCCCTCTTATCCAATCTAAACCTCCCCTGGTGCAACTTGAGGTCATTTCCTCTTGTCCTCAAAATATAAAAAAAGCCCCAGAAATCAAAACCCCAAACCACTGCAACACTCAAACCCTCCAGTTGTTTTGTTTAATGACCGTTCCTTAAATACTTCAGCTCACCAAAGCTATGGAAATAGGCACCTAATGCATTGGTTGAAGGGCACAGCTCAATGAAAAACGAAAAAATATTGGCTTTTTTATTTTATTTTATTTATTCTTCAGTGTCTGGTGAGAGAAGAATCAGTGAGAATGTTAAAATTCTGGGGTACTCAACTTCCTAATGGCTTGAAATGCAACTTTTAGCACGAATTTGAAGTTTAAAAGTGTTCCAGGCCAGGCTGGACAAGGCTTGGAGCAACCTGAGATGTGGAAGGTGTCCCTGCCCTTGGCAGGGAGTGGGACCAGATGAGCTTTAAGGTCCCTTCCAACCCAAACCATTCTGGGATTCAAAAATGATATTAAATATCTGTCCCTTTTTCTAAAAACTGAAATGTCACAGCCATCGTGGGGTGCTTACAGAAGAAACTCTCACAACCCTTCTGGCAGGGATCAAAATTCCTTTTTATTTATGATGTGCTCCTCTCACACATGAAAACCTTATTTGCTGAAGACCATTTGTTTTTCTCCAGCCAGACAACGAGGCTGCGCTCAGGAAGCACCAGAGGGCTGGCTTCATTTTATAAGAATAAAAAAAAAACACTTCTGAGAGAACTTTTAGAGTTGAACTTCCTCTATTCAGGACTCCAAGTCTTTCACAAAACTGAGCAGAATCCCATGGGGCCACAGCCATCCCGGGGTGGTGGATTGAATGACTTAAGTATCTTTTTCTGGTCTGATTTGTGACTGAAGCTTTAATTTATTGCCTCCTCTGTAAACCACAGATATGTTTGTTATTTGAAATTACATGGTAAAAAAAAAAAACAGTCGCTTTATTTGGATTTTTAAATCATTCTTGTTCTTTGCAGTGGCATTTGTTGCAGTGAAATCCTTTTATGAAGCTTGTGGGGAGAAGATGGGTTGAAATATCTTCTCAAAGGGACACGTGACAGGCTCAAGGAAAGGATAGACTGGATATTAGGAAAATTCTTTCATGGAAAGGGTGGCCCAGCCCTGGGGATTTAAAAACCCTGTGGATGTGGCACTGCTGGGGGAGCAGTGATCAATGATCTCAGAGGGCTTTTCCAGCCTTAATGATTCTCTGATTCTAAGCATAAAAATGAAGGGTTTATCCCTTTGTGGAACTGGAGTAGTGCAGCGTTCCCCCAAGCCAATTTTGTACACTGAATATTTGGAATATTCTTTCTTTACTGCAGAAACCCTCCTGCCTGAAATTTAAACACCTACAGGAGCTGAACTTCAGTTTCTCTTTCAAAAAAATGTCCCCATGATGGGCATCTCATGGTCTGATGTTTATGGTCATCATATTGACATACCTTGAGTCAGCAACCTTGTCACTTAACACTTTTAAGTGTTTACACTGAAATTCCCCACATGTGTGTAGTAATTTCTCTGTTTTGCTCAACTGGATCTGATAATTTTGCATTTTTAGAGCAGGGCGAAACTTGTGGTCCAGATCCAGGGATTTGTGATAAAATATTTTGGGAAAAAAATAGCTTTCATGTTGATTTCAAATCCATCAATCTCTTTAAAAAGCAGAAAGAGAAGATGCCCAGAGAAGCTGTGGTTGCCCCTGGATCCCTGGAAGTGCTCAAGACCAGGTTGGACAGGGCTTGGAGCCACCTGGGACAGTGGGAGGTGTCCCTGCCCATGACAGGGGATGGAAGGGGATGATCTTTAAGGTCCTTCCCACCCAGAACACCCTGGGATTCTCACAGGATTCTGTTCCAAAGGACACCATTACCAAGCTGCTCAGCACTGCTGATTTTGGGAGGCTCTGCAGTCTGGATTTCCAGTCTGTTGTGAAAAGGCATCTCGTCCACGATGTGGTGGAGTTGTAGGCTCAGTGCATGGAGCAGCCAGGCGTGAAAAAAATGAGATTGCTCATAAATATTTTACTGTATTTTTAAAAAAAAATGTTTCCCAGTAATTGCTTTCCTATCGTTACCTTCTGCCTGCATGAAAATAACATATGCCAGCCTGAACCCCAGTGGCAGTGGGGAAGGATTGAGTGGGAGAAAATGAGGTTATCTCTTGATCAGTATTTTATCAGCTCAATAATAATATTTTGATTAGGAAAAGTAGTGCACTGTCCCTCAAAGAGGCACAGGCTTCTTGTGATTTCAGTGTCACCAGAGTTGTTTGAGGAGGGATGAATCCCACACGGCTTAAAAACACCAAACCACTAAGACCAAAGGATCATCTTTTACCAACTCAGTCATCTGCTTTAAATCCTTTTCATTTCTGCAGCCTGAGTGCCTGGAAGGAAGCTGCAGCTCTTCCCTGAGTGCTGTTGCTGCCTCTGGTTTCACCTTTCAGGAGAGGAGAACTTGTGAGCAGGGGCAAAGCAAAGGGCCCGGGGTCAGGGTGGTCTCGGGGCTGCAGCCACAGCTGCTCCTCTTTCCATTTGTCCTGGGCATGGGCATGAGGTGGCTCCAGTTACAGAATCACTGAGTGGCTTGGATGGCAAAGAACCTGAAAGACCATCCAGTTCCAAACCTTCCAAACACCTCCCACTGTCCCAGGTGGCTCCAAGGCTTTTCCAAACTTTTCTTGGACTCTTCCAGGGATCCAGGGGCAGCCACAGCTTCTTTGGGCACCTGTGCCAGGGCCTCCCCACCCTCACAGGGAACAATTCCTTCCCAAAATCCCATCCATCCCTGCCCTCTGGCACTGGGAGCCATTCCCTGTGTCCTGTCCCTCCATCCCTTGTCCCCAGTCCCTCTCCAGCTCTCCTGGAGCCCCTTTAGGCCCTGCAAGGGGCTCTGAGCTCTCCCTGGAGCCTTCCCTTCTCCAGGTGAGCACCCCAAACTCTCCCAGCCAGAGGGGCTCCAGCCCCTGGAGCAGCTCCGTGGCCTCCTCTGGACCTGCTTTAACAGATCCATGTCTGTCTTCTGCTGGGGAGCCCAGAAAATGCCATTGATTCAATGCCTTGGCACAACCCTGCAATTCTTGGCATTGGGATCTGGAATTCCTGAACTCAGCCCAGGCTCCCTTCCCTCACACTGCTGGGAAAGGAGGAATAACCCAACTGCATCCCAGGAGCTCAGCAGGTGCAGGAGGTGCTTGGTGAGAGCTGCAGGTGCTTTGTACCTCCCTGCCCTTCCCTGATCACAGTCCCCACAGTCCCTGCCTGCTGCAGGTTGTTCCCTTCTGGTGCTGAGAGCCTCTCTCTCCACCTCTCCATCCCACAGCTCACTGCAGTGGTACCTGGTGGATACAGCACGTTGGACCATGGCACTGCCACCAGCCTCGCTGGTGACCTCAGCAAAGCCCCTCTCCCTGCTCCTGCAGCTTAAAATCGAGGATAAAAGGCAGCATCTCATTAAAAGGAAGGTCTGGAGGTGATGCTTGCACGGAGCTCTCTTTGTTGTAGTGTCTGTACTCCCGACATCCTTCTCATCCTCGGAAATCTAAAGGCTTTGTGGCAGCATTCAGCAAAGAACTGCGGTGCTTGAGGCTGGTCCAGCGTGCAGTTAATCACCAGGCACGTCCAAAGGAAAAGAGAAACCCTTTGCTCATAAAAAGGGCAGAAAAAGGATCAAATTTTGCATAAATCAAAGGATCTCTGCAGCAGCACCGTGTCATTGCTGGGAAAGTTCTTGGGGACCTCAAAGATAAGGGGAACAGGAGTGCTGAGCACCATAGAGTTGTGTTTTAAAAACCCCACAGTTCGCCTCTTTTTTTGGATGTCAGAGAAAATTATGTGGGCAGAAACAGTGGCAGAGTCTCTGCACTTGTGTCAGGGAAGCTGCTGATGGGTTCCACCAAATATTTCCACGGCGAATTGAGATTGTGGAGGAGATAAATGATAGAGCTCTCCAAAACGCCTGGAGGCTCCTTGTGAAGGGTGGCAAACTGGATTTCTGGGCTTTGAGGGCGCAGCCATGGGGGAGTTATCAGGAAGACAAAGAGATAAATCCAGGATTACTGCTGGGATGTTTGCTGATAGTAAACAGACCTGTGAGATGTGCAACAGCTGCTGGAAAACCCGAGTGCTGATGCTGGGTACAGTGCAAATATCCACCAATCAGTTAAAAAAACCCCAAACCCTCAGTGCCTAAAACGAGTTCTGCAGGGAGAAGAGGCAGAGATGCCAAAACTGGGAGGAGCTTTGATAGCCAGTGCTGAAAAGCCGTTTCCTGAGTGGAAGGCTGGAAGGATGGATCCTGTAGGTTGGAGTAACACGGGAACGCTGCCTTTCCTATTGCTCCCCGCATTCCCTTTTTTGCTGGGCCATATTTATTATTTCACATGGGTTATAACTTCCTTGTCAGCGCATGGGGGTGTGGGAGGGGGAAGGAAATGACACTTGCTTTCTTTGCAGGGCTTTGGGAAGAGCTGCAGAGTAAAGGTTGGCTCTGAGAGCTCGGTAGAAATGCAGTGAATTCCTGCAGGTACCTCGGGTGAAGTAACCTGAAACCTGGCATTTGGGGTGCGGCAGAGGAAGATTGCAACCTGTCCAGTTTTGCTTTGTAACGTAACACACCATGGAAAAGAGCCTGGCTGGGTTTTTCAACACTTTTTTTGTCTTCTAGGCTTGTAGTGGCTCAATGGTTTTGGGGCGCTCCCCAGGCGAAGGTGGCCGGGCTTTGTTTGCCTCCCGAGCCCTGTTTCCCTTCACACAGTCACAATCGGGCAGGAAATGGGTTTCTTGTCCAGCCAGCCTGGTTTTCTCGACAGCAAAAGCTCCCTGGGCCCTGCTGGGAAGCTCTCCAGCTCTGCTCACCCCCACACTTCTCCATGAGATTCCTCCAGAGCAGCGTCCAGCCCAAGCTCGGCCTCACCTGGCTCTGCACGATGCTTCTTGTAGTTTTTCTACCTTTTATCTCAAAAAAAAACAAACAAATAAAACACCCAAGCAGCTTTGCCTGTTCCTTTTTCTGTCATTGTACAAAATGTGGCTGTCACACCCACCGGCTTCCTTTTAGGTTTTACCCAGCTCTGGGCTCGGGGTGCCTTGAATAAAGGGATTTATGCCTGGACATGGCAGCAGCAGGCTTTTCTCCTGGCATGACCAGACTCTCAATGTGACATTCAGAGCTGTAAAACACTCCCTGACAATAGCTGGTGTTGTTCAAAGAGCAGCATAAATAATCAGGGTTTTTTTGCTTGGGTTTTTTTGGTTGGTTTTTTTTTTTTGTGAGAAGAATAACATCTCTCCAGGCTGGCTGGAGAGGCAAAGGGCACTGTTGGAATGTGAGGGGAAACTCAGGAAGGGGTGACAGGGAAAAGGGGGACTTGAGGTTGTTTTCTAGAAGGTTTTTAACATCACAGCTCTGGGCTACCTCTCAAACAAGGTGTTGGGGCCTCTGTTATGTTTTACACACGTTTTTTATACAGAATAAAATAATTCCATTATCAGGTTTCTGTGTGTTTGCAGGGACCTTGTGGCTCTGCACAACTCCCTGACAGGGGGGTCGGGCTCTGCTCCCAGGGAACAGGGACAGGAGGAGAGGGAACGGCCTCAAGTTGTGCCAGGAGAGGTTTAGATTTGATATTTCTTCATGGAAAGGATTGTCCAGCCCTGGAAGAGCTGGAGATGGAGACCCCATCCCTGGAGGGATTTAAAAGCCATGTGCATGTGGCAGTTGGGGACATAGCCAGTGGTGGCCTTGAATGGATGGATTGGATGGTCTTGGAGGGCTTTTCCAACCTTTTTGATTCTATGATTGTGCCCAGGGCTTTATCCATCTGGAAAACCTCCAGGATGGAGGTTGCCCAACCTCTGGGCACCCAGCTTGACTGACCTCATGGTGGAAAAGCTTCTCCCTGGCACCTTGAACGTCTCAATTCATCTTCTGCTCATCACCTTCTGTCCTCCCGTTTCCCCAATGTCCTTGGAGATGCTGAAAAGCTGCTAAATCCCTTCCTCACCTGGTGCTGGTAGCTGACTATGCCCAGAGACAAAAAAGGACAAATATCTGTGTATTTATGCACCTACCACATGCCTCAAATTAAAATTAGAAAGGGAAATTTGATGAAGAAATTGCCAAAGTGATGCAATTCAGTGACACTTCATCCCAGTTCATTAGCCCCTGTGTCTGGTGACTTGCCTCTTCTGAAACTTTCATAGAAAAGTATTTGGTTTTTTATTTTGCTTCAGTCTTCACATTCCTTGCTGTCAGTACCTAAGAGGTGACGTGATCCCTGCAGTATTTGGTCAGTTAGGTGTCTTTTTAGTGCTGTGACCTGAATACAGGGCTGAGCAACTACTGATTTAATCCTCTTTAATACAATTTTTATCTTCTTTCTTATAATTATTTTTCTAAAAAAACAAGAATTTCACCACTAAACCACCTTATTTTTTGTTCATTTCTCCAATACTGTGAAAATAAAGCACCGAAATGAATGTATTTTGTACAACAGGGAAAAGCTTTTGCGCACCTTTAGGCAGAACCTGATCCCAACCTCAGCATTAAAATTTTATATTTGTAAAAAGAACTTAGTTAAATACGCTTATTTCCTTTAAAAAACATTTTAAAAATGAGCTTAAACTGGGAGAAAAACAAACCAACCCATGCAGTAGTTGTGTCCATGGCCAGAGTCTGCCCAGCACGTGCCGTGGGTATCAATGAGCGCCGGCAGTTTTGTCTCGGGGCTGGATTAGGCACAGTTGCTACTGGAAACTGCACAGCCCAGCTCAGGGAGGCTGTTCCTCCCCAAAACACAGTCCCTGGCCTGCAGGGGGTTGGGATTGGGGGATCTTTGAGGTGCCTTCCAACCCCAAACCGTTCTGTGAAAGCAGAGGTTGGGGAGGCTCCCAGGCTGATGAGGATCCAGCATCACTAAATGTCACTGGATTTTCACCTCCTGCAGCATCCAGGGCAGGGAACCTTCTGAGATTTGCTTTGAGCTGCAATGTTCTTACCTTAATTTCTTTTTTTAAGAAGTCTCTTTTCAGGATTCAGACCCCACAAAGTCTGGGTTTTTGCACCGTTTGGGTTTCCATGGGCGGTGCTCAGTCCCAGAGCAGCGATGGTGGATGGGTTTTGAGAGGTAAAACAAAAGCTTTTGTGCCCCGTGGCTGGTGTGTGTGTGCTGCTTTCAGGAGGGAAGCTGAGCCCTGTTCCTCCCCTGGCCTTCCTGGCAGTCCATTGAGCTGGCCCCTGGCAATCAGTGGTGCTTTCAGAACGAAGCCGTGGGATAAAGCTCCAAAATCTGTCTGTGTCAGCTCGGGAGTGGTGCCTGCACTGCTGGGCTTGGAGGGGATGCAGAGCTGCCCATGTGCACTCAGTTTTGCACAGTCATTTTTGCCTGTCGGGGAAGTTGGGCTCAAAAATCCTCGTGGGTCCCTTGCAGCTCAGGACATTCTGTGGTTCTAATTGGGGATCTCTGATCTGCAGCAGAGTTCAGGGTCATTTCCTTATCCACAGCTCCTGGATCTCATTTATTCTTTCTAGACTCAGTCTAATAAAGCCAGCTTTAAGTTGCAGCCTTGCTCTGTGGAGAAGGGACAGGGTGATTGGCGTGTCACCCCCTCCAGAATAACTGGGATCTCCATGTGTGGTGTCTGTGCAACAAATTTGGCATTTCAGTACCTAAAGGGACTTACAAAAAAGAGGGAGAGCAGTTTTTATACAAACAGACAGTGATAGGATAAAGAGGGGATTTTTTAAACTAAAAGAGGAGGGATTTAAATCAGATTTTAGATGGAAATTCTCCACTATGAGGTCCTGGCACAGGGTGCCCAGAGAAGCTCTGGCTGCCCTGTCCCTGGAAGTGTCCAAGGCCAAGCTGGGCAGGGCTTGGAGCCACCTGGGACAGTGGAAGGTGCTCGTGGCAGGGGATTGGAATGAGATGGGCTTTAAAGCTCCCTTCCATCCCAAACCATTCCATGATTCTGTAACACCTTTTGCTGCAGGGAGATCTCCCCTCCCCGTGCTGACCTGCCCTTGGCAGGCTGAGAAAAACCCAGTCAGGTTTGATTTCACCCTGGCAGCATATTTTAAAATCAGGCTGACAGAGCAGTGGACCTGAGCACAGAAAAGATGTGGTGATTATTGGGAGTGTTAGAGCAGCATGGGGAATGCCAGGATGCTGAAACAGTAAGAATCCTACTGGGTTGGGTTGCTTTGGTCACAAAAACTACTTGATTTTAGGGTTTTTTCAGCTGTTTTTTGTCATTGAGTGCTGTGCTTGAGTGAAACCCCCCTTGCCTTGGGAGGTGCTGCTGCTGTCGTAGCTCTCAGGGCAGCCTGTCCTCCTCTCTGCTGCCAGAGAAATCCTCATCCCTTGCAGAGCAATGACCTCCAGTTTATACTTATATACCTGGAATTCTCCCTAGAGCTGTGTTGTGCAACAGGGAGCGTGATTCCACATGTGTTTTATGTAAGCCAGAGAGGATTTTGGGTGCTGTGTGGAGAATCAAAGCCCTGTTTGGGGGAACCTGCAGTCTGACTATCCAGTTGGACAAGCTCAACTTTCCCTGCAATTTAAATAGACTCTGCCAGAATGTTAATTGTGCCAGGCCCCAGAACTGCCTTTTAACTCCTTAGGAGCGTGCAGGGTTTCCAAGCCACCCTCACTCTCTTGTTTAAATGGAAAAAAACAGCTTTGGGTGTCTGTGTCTGTCACCCACTCATTCCCCTGGAAAGCTGCAATAATTTGGGATAATACAGGATAATTTCTGCACAGTTCCAGGTCTTTTCCTCCCAACTTGCTTCCCCATTGTGTGGAAGTGGGGATCTCCCTCAGAGCACAGTTTTTACCTTTATTCCTCTCAGAAATTCTTCCCCTTTGAGGCCGACTGTTTGGTACCCCTAATATCTTGGCACTTCAATTCTGTTTATTTGCTCTCAGTTTATGGCACTTTCCTAACTCAATTCAACCAGAATAAACAGCATCCGGAGAGAGAAATTCCAGTTTATTGAGAATATCAAAAACACTGGAGAAACAGCTGTTCAGATCAGGGGCAAACTCACTCAAAAATCATTATCTGCTTTATTAGAAGACAAAAGAAAAGAGCTTCAGGTGTCAGAGATAGAGAAGGGATCATCTCCAGTTTGGTTTGTTGTGGTATTGTGGGAACACAAGTGTTCTTAGGCCCAGCTGGAGCTGTGGGAAAACCTGGAAAAGTCCCCTGGAAATGCTGGAAGCTTTGCTGTTGATTTATGTGGATGCAGAATGCAACCCTGCCTGCTCACAGATTGTTATTATTTTACCATCTGCAAAAGTTTCTGCAGCTGAACCTTCCTTTGACTAGAGAAGGTTTAGGATAGTGAGGAAAACTGGCATAAATTAGGGCAAAACCATTTGGGTTTGTTCTTGCTGCAGGGCAATGGTGGGAAAAGAAAAAGAAAATTAACCTCCTTTTTCCCAGGGTGCTGCCTTACCTGGAGCCTGTACCTTCCCTAGGAGGTGGCAGATGGATTTGTTTGTTTTTCTTCAGGCTTGTGAAGCATCCAGGATTTTTGGAGGAGCGGCTGTGAACCTCAGGAGTTAGATTTAGATGTTTCCTTGTAGTCTGGCATATTCCAGCTGCTGCTCCTGCTGTGGTGGACCTGCAGGATCTTCTGATGCCTGGACTCTGTGGCAGCTGGGATGGTTTTAAGGTCCCTTCCAACCATTCTGTGATTCTGTGTTGTTGGGGTCTGAGTCCTTGGCACCTTCACTGTTAATTTATTTTTTTAAGGTTTAGGTAATTAATCATCTCAAGTCCTGGTAGCTGAGGTGGGACAGAATATCTGTGTGGGGAGGCAGAGTCCTGGTTGGACTCTTGGCTTTCGCTTGAGGGAAGGACCTGAGTGAATTTGAACTGAAAATGTGTGGTTTTAAATTTAAAAAAAAACAAAAACTCAGCTTTTTTAGGCAGCATTTTAAACAAATGGTACAGAGTTATGGGAGAACTTCCAGAGAAGTGAAAAACTTATTTTATTGATGGAGTAGGGTCTTTCCTGGTGAAAAAAAAACCTGAAAGCCCTGAAGGGAACCGAGACCTGTGGTTGCCTGAAGCCTCTGCAGGAGATCACCATGATGGATTAAAGGGAAGCTCCACAGCTGCATACAACACCTGCCACCACAGCTCAGTCAGAGCTTTTCCATCCATGAGGAGGTCTCATCCGTGACTTTTGGCTCCACTTTCCATCTCCAGAATGTCCAGAGGTTTCAGAATTCCCGTGGGAGGGCTCCCTGTGCAGAGCTGGAAGGATCTCCCTGTGATGAGTCCTGCAGGTTTAGTCCTGCTGTGCACTGTGTCCCCCCAAAAGAAACATCAAAACCTCTGGCAGGAAAAAAAGCAGGTCATGGATCTTTTGCTGGTTTGGGAATTTGGATGGAGTAGACCAGAAAAAAACCAGGTCATAGGTCTTTTGCTGGTTTGGGAATTTGGGTGGAGTAGACCAGGAGGTGACACCTCCAGGGCTGCACCTGCAGAAATTTGCCCTGTAGCCCCTTTGTATTGTAACAGAGCTGATGCCCATGAGGGTTTGTGCCACAATTCTCTTGATCCCTGTGTCTGCTGAGTCCCCACGGGTGTTTGTGGGGCAGGGGGGTTGTCAAAACTCTGAATTTCATCCAGCCTAAAAGCTGCAACAGAGCCAGCACTGATGTTTGGTGCAGCCTGGTTCTGCAGCGTGTCCATCCTTTCCCTCTTTGGAGTCAGCACAGGGACACCCCTGTCGTGTGTGGGGAGAGTTGTGGCCAGGTTTAGGTTGGATATTTGGGAAAAGTTCTTCTCAGAAAAGGTTGTTGAGTCCTGGGCAGTGCTGGAGTCCCCTTCTCTGGTGGGATTTAAAGCCTTGTGGATGTGGCACTTGGGGACATGGGTCAGTGGTGGCCTTGCCAGTGCTGGGGGAATGGTTGGGTTTGATGATCTTAGAGGCCTTTTCCGACCTAAATAATTTTATGATTCTATAAAATTGAGTGGATTTATTCACCAACTGGACTCTGACAGTGAATTGAGAGCCTGTTGGTCAAGCCAGGAGATGAAGCTCCACCATGAACACACTGAAGTGGTGCAGTGACAGTGACAGAAGTGAAACCCATTGTCCTCCTTTGGTCTCTGCCACTCTGGTTTTTTGTTTTGTTTTTTTTTTTCTTCTCATGTTTAACTTTGTTAAAAGCCTTACTCTGCTCTCTCCTCACCTGCTGAGGGTTTGTTTGAGGTGCAGCTGGAGCAGGATGGGGTTGAGGTGCCACAGGGCTGTGTAGGTGTGAGGCAGGGTGACCTAATCAGCACTGATAACAGACCTGGAGATGCAAACAGCTGGCCCTCAGAAAGGGGCACCAAAAGGGGTTCTGAGGAACCCAAGTGTCAATGACAGGCTGAAAGGACATGGCTTTTTGAGCTGCTGTAACTCTGATCCTGTGTCCCAAAGGAGAGAGGCACAACATCCTGGCACAGCAGTGTTGTATTTATATCCACGGCTCAGAAATCCATCCGTGAGAGGAGTGAAGAACATCCTGTTGCTGTCCAATGCTGGAACTTGCTGGAGCTTGATCCTTGGGTTGCTTCCTGAACAGTCACTCCCTGTCCCTGTCCCTGTCCCTTGTCCCAACTCCTTCATGCACAGAAATCCCAGCCAAAACCACCACTTGACTCCTGCATCATGTGGATCTGCCTTAAAACCAGATCCTGCTTCCTTTCAAGTGGATAAATCTCTGCCTGGGGCTTGGCAGGCTGTGGGCTGGGATCTGGTGGAACTGTGGGCAGGAAAACCCAGCTGAAACCTCTCCCAGCAGGAACCAAGGGTGTTTTCATCAGTGATTTGCACTGGTGAGCAGAGCAGGGAGTGGCAGGACAGGTGGGATGTGGGTTAGGGACGTCTCACATCTCCCTTGGCCAGTCGTGGAAATTCTTGAATTTGATATTTGGGCAAATAAAGACATGATGGGATGTGGGGTTTACTTCCCAAAACTTTTAAGGAAGCGCAAATCATAGAATTCTGGAGTGGTTTGGGTTGGAAGGACCTTAAAGACCACCTCATTCCACCCTCTGCCCTGGACAGGGACACCTTCCACTGTCCCAGGTTGCTCCAAGCCCGGTCCAACCTGGCCTTGGGCACTTCCAGGGATGGGACAACAACAGCTTCTCTGGACAACCTGTTCCTCTGCATTCATTCACTCCCAAAATGTGCAGGACACAGCCCAGCCTCTTGCAAACTCTTGGTGTGTGTCCCACCAGCTCTGGAGTGGGTGGGATTAAGACACCTTCCCAAAAGTGGAACCAGCCCTGAGCCATCAGCAGAAGTTACCTGTGGAGCATTTTGTGAGGTCCTGCCCTGTGGCCTCTCATGTCCCCAGTGCACTGCTCAAAACCTCCTGTCCATTCCCCCTTCCCAGCTCCTCCCAGCAAACCCGGGCTGTGCAGAGGACAACTGGTGGTGAGAGTGGGGTTTCTCCCCCCTTATAAGTTTGTTTATTCATTAAGGAAGTCAAAAGAGGAAGAGGAATAGAAAGGTTGCAAATGTTTTGCTTAGCAATGAGACCTCAGTGACTGGGCTGCACGTTGCCCTGTGCAGGACACGTTGGGCAGCTCCAGTGTCCCCTGGTGAGAGCTCAGGAAGACCAAGGTGCCCTCCCAAGGTGTGCTCAGGTAGGGTCACTGCTTGTTTGTGTGTCTGCTTTGCATCCATATGGCCCAGAGTTCCTGAGGAGCCAGGCTGGGAGAGCTGGGGCTGTTCTGCCTGGAGAAAAGAAGGCTCCAAGGAGATCATCCTGAAGGGGCTCCAGGAGAGCTGGAGAGGGACTTTGGGCAAGGGGCTGGAGGGACAGGACAAGGGGGAATGATCCTTACATTGACTGGATATTGGGGAAAGTATTTCACTGTGAGGATGGGGAGGCCCTGGCACAGGGTGCCCAGAGAAGCTGTGGCTGCCCCTGGATCCCTGGAAGTGTCCAAGGCCAGGTTGGATGGGGCTTGGAACAACCTGGGACAGTGGAAGGTGTTCTGCCCATGGCAGGGGTGGAACTGGGTGATCTTTAAGGTCCCTTCCAACCCAAATTAATCCATGATTCTATGCCAGTGTTTGACTGTCAGATCTTCACCAGTGAAAGCCTCTCACGTACAGTTGTGCATCCCCTGGCTGCCCAGAATGTGGCTTTTAAAGCCAGTGGCCACCTGTGCATCCCGGGATTTCTTTTATTCCCAATTCTATCACTTCAATTTGTAAAGGATGCCTCATTTCAAGCAGCTTTACCCTGATTCTCTGCACTTTCCAGTCTAAGAAACACCAAAGTCTAAATTTTACAGGCACCAGGAGATCGTGGGATGCTCCTGCTCTGGGATCAGGCACCAGCCCTGCATCCCACCCACAGGAGCAGCCCTAGACTGGAGCTCAGAAAATGCCGGGGAATGGTTCCTCCGTGCACCCAGAGAGGGCGAGGAAAGGAAAGCAGAGAGCTCTGCCAAGGGAAATGGTCCTGTTATGCACAGAGTGTTTTCTTTGGGTGTTTGTTTCCCACCCCTGGGCCGGGATGCCGAGTTGGGTTTGGGAGCCCGAGCCCGCCGCGTTTATCTCAGGGTGTGGCCTTGCTGCGGGCTCTTATCAGGTGTGTCCTGGTGAGCGAAACCATTCAAACAAAAGCTTTTCACCTCCATTTGTGCACAGTTCCTGCGCTCGGCCAGGCCTTGGTGTCTGCTCCGGGCTGGGATTGGTCTGTGATTAATGTGTCTGCTAGAAAACCGATGGGTTTTTTTGGTCTTTATTGCGTTCTTTTTGGGGGTGGAAATCCTAGGGTGGGTTGGGACAGATGAATGAGGTTAGAAACACCAGTGAGGCTGTATGGAAGCACCAGCACCAAAATTAATTACAGAATATTAGAATTATGGAATCATTCAGGTTGGGAAAGATTTTTAAGATCAGCTCTGGAAGGAGTTGTCGTGGTTTAGAAGCACAGGAAAGCTTTTCCTCCTGAAAACTGCCAGGTTGTTCAGCTGACAGGAGAGAGCTGGATGCATGCTCTCCTTGCTCTCAGCTGCTCCTTTAGCTCTGACAGGCTGTTTGCTGGGATGAAAGGAGAGACATCAACAGGCAAAATTGCATTTGTTGCTGTCACACCTGCGTGGTGGCACTGCCAGCACGGCAAACAGGCAGGTAGAGTAAATAACACCGGATTATTTTTTTTTTGTAGTTCTTTTCTGCAAGAAAGGAGATAACGACTGGATGCTGTCCCATTTTCAGCCTAGGAATTGTTTGCCAGACTTGAATTACAGGAATTGCTGTGGTGAGGCAGAGCAGCTCCATTAGCTGGGAGCTGGCAGGGGCTGGGGGAGGCTTCGCACGCCGGGGCCCCGCGTTGTGCTCCCGTCAGGAGCGATTAAAGGAGCTGTTTGTGATGGAAACAAAACCAAATTGGGCTGATGCTTTAAGGGGAAATAAAACAGGGAAGAATAACTTTATTGAGCTTGTTTATTAAATCTTGCCGTGTTCCCTTCTGAGCAGCAGAAACTGTTGGAGCTGCTGGTGCAGCCAGCTCGCATTTTGTCTTTCCCTTTTTTGAACTGATTTGGTGTGGAGAGGCTTTGGACAAAACCTTTTCATGTCCCTTTGGCTCAGTTGCAATCCTGAACTGATCCACTGGTGACAGACTTAAAGTAATTATCACCAAAGAGTGCAGAGAAGAGGTTTTAAAGCTGTTGTTTTGATAAGATGGTGGGTGTGCAGAGAGGCTTGGGAATTACTGGGTGTTAAGATGCTGGTGTTGGCCCATGCCAATACCCATATTCCATCACAGGGAGGGAGAGATGAGTTTGCTTTCACTTCTAAACTACTTAGAGATGGTTTTGCTTGAAGATTGGTGGAAAAGCCACCACCCAGCCACTCGTGCTCAAGGGGAGCAGCAGAAGAGCTGGCTGCAGATTTTTTCCTTTGTGTCTCACTAATTCCTTTGGCCCTGCAGCTGGAGCAGCTCAGTTCTCCTGATTATGGAGCATCTCCCAATTCCCATGTGCCCCTGCCCTTTTAGTGTTTCAACCTTTCCCCTTTATTGAAGACCATCCAGTTCCACCGTTGCCATGGGCAGGGACACTTCCACTGTCCCAGGCTGCTCCAAGTCCTGTCCAAACTGGCTTGAACACTTCCAGGGATCCAGGGCCAGCCACAGTTTCTCTGGGCTCCTTGTTCCAGGTTGTCCCTGGGCTGATTTGGTGTTTCACACCCTTATTCTCTGAGCATTGATGATTTTTTTGGTGCTGTACAGAGCATTTTGTGTTTGCTCTCACCTGTGGCTCAGTGAGTGTTACCAGATGGTTTACTCTAAGCTGATTTTTTTTTGACACTTGTAGTAGTAGTAGTTTAGTGCTTGCTGCTCTCCTGCTGTATGTTTTTTAGCCAGGCAAAGTGCCAGCACGTCTGTTGGAGGAAAAAACTCCTGGCTGGATCCTGGAGAATGAACCGAGCTCGAATTCCCTCTGAAGGAGAGAACTCAAGTCCCACAGGGAGGATTTTTCATCATAATGGTCCCGTTTGGTAAATTAGTGATCAGTTTTGGGAGGAAAACTGGGTGACTTTGGGATAAGGAGGAGGGAGATGTGGTGCAACACCAGTCCCTGGAGCTGGAGCTGAGCATCACCTGCAGCCTTTCTCTGACAGGGACACCGAGCACAGCCCAGCAGGTGTTGGGGGCTCAGGCTGCAGGATACCCTGGGATAGCTAAAAAAATCCATGTTTTGATAAAACCCCCTGAAGGTCTTCATAAAAACCCCTTGATAATTAGCTGCTGCAGGTAGACCTAACTATGTGTGATGATTTAATGATTTAACAAAGTCTCTGCTGTGATTCTTGGGGTGTCCTGTGCCGGGCCAGGAGTTGGACTGATGATCCTTTTGGGTCCCCTCCAACTTTGGATATTCTACAATTCCAGGAGGAGATGCAGTCACTTTGCAGTTTATTTGTTCCTCCTTTATCCTTGCACATTCAGCTGGAAAGATTTTGGGGGTTTTTTTGCCTTTTAGGATAAGGACCATCAGGATACTCTTAGGATACCTCCCTGATCCCAGCAACCTGTCTCTGTTGCAATTCAGGTGGAACTGGAAGATGTACAATGGAGTGGCTCTGGTTTGTGTGAGGGTGACTCGTTTCTTCACATAAGTTTGATGAAGCAGAGGAGGGGATTTGAGTCTCCTGCTCTTTATTTGGTTTACACACCCCTCAGGGGGTTATTTTTCTAGGAGCCTCTCTCTGCAGCCACCTGTAACTCGACCTGTTTCGTGCATCAGGGCAAGCTTAGGATGTGATATTTAGGAACCAGAGAGCATTGCAGAGGAAGCAGATCTCACCAGCTCCCCTCACCCTTTCTCCTCAGTTATTCAGGCTTGTTTTGGGTCGCTGTGGGGCCGTGCCTGCCCCAGTGGGATCCTGGAGGAGCTCCAGCCTTTGGAGGCAGCAGCTCCCTCGCAGCGCTGTCCCAGAGGACCGTGGCAGATTGCAAATACTCTCAGCACAATCATAGCAGCCCAATTAGCATAATGATGCTGCCTAATTTATGCACAAATTGCCCTAATTTATGTGTGTCGATACATACGATTAAACCAAGCACAGGTGGAACAGGGTTTGGTCTCACTCAGCCAATAAAACACAAAGCTGCATCCAGCCCAAAATGTGTGAAAGGTCCAAAATTCCTTCTTCCTCTTACTAAAATGTGGATGTTTGTGTTGTTTTGCTCTGGCAGCATGAATGGGGTGCAGGGCAGGGCTAAACTCGTGGCAGGAGGTAAGAAAATAAAGGATTCCTGGGCTGAGATTTGCATGGATTAAAGGCAGCTTTAATTTGCCTCGATACACTTGGGTTTCAGGTGGATTAACAGGCAGTGGGATTTGGGGCTGTCTAGCCAACTAATACCTGCCTTCCTTTATTTTAATTATTTTAATAAGAGATGGAGGACTCCTGAAACTGTGGGCCACCTTTGCCACCCCCAATCTTGAACATTTTTCTGTGATGGTGTAACGTTTTATACCATTAATATTCCAAATTAACAAAGCTGTTGTCGTCATCTGAATTCCCAGATCACTTTCTCAGCAGGGGTTCTTCCAAAAAAAAAAAAACCCTCTCAGATTGTAACCTTGTATTCCTCATTTTAGTGAAAGAAATAGTAAAATTGTTCCATAGAATCACAAACTGTTCTGGGTCAGAATGGACCTTAAAGATCATCTCATTTTAACTTAATCTGATATGGTCTCCATCACGTTACTCCAGTCCTAAATCCAAAATGCTGTACCAGTAACTGGGAAGAAAACTAACTCTATCCCAAAAATTAATTCTAACTCAAAGCCAGGACAACCAGGCCACAGCACCAAGTCTGTCTGAATTTCAGAAGTGTTTGGACAACTCTCTCAGGCTACAGGGTGGGATTTTTGGGGTGTTCTGCTCAGGGCTGGGAGTTGGACTCCATCATCCAGATAGGTCCCTTCCAGCTCAGGGTATTCCATGATTCTGTGATTCTGTCCATCCTGGAAGACACTTGATGCTGAGTCCAGCAGCCTCTTTCATAACTGAATCTCTTTCTGAAGCAACAGCATTGTCAGAAATACCTGGATCAGGTCAGTGTTGTGTTTCCCAGTGCTGCCAGGCTTAGAAAACTGAATTTTGGTGGTAGAGAATGGAAATTCCTCCCTATATCCAGTGTGTCTTCCTTTCCATTGGTGTGCTGTACAGCAGGTTAAATTATTTTCATCCAAATACCTACAAATGGTGTACAAATAATAATTATGAATTATTCCAGTACTCCCGAGGTCAGGGATGGCTTTCCACACTGGATCCTCCGGATGCAGCTTTTTGGGAGGATTATCTGGCAAGAGGATTACACTGCTGGCAGTGGGGTGGGGGAAAGGCAGAGGGGTGGAAAGGATTGTGTGGGGCTGTGGAGCAGAATGTGGGACACGGTGCCTCCCCTCAGCTCCGTGCCACGCTTGCTCCTTGGCAGCTGTGCTTCCCCTCCACACAGAAACCAATTTCTGAGGCCTGTGAGTAATTTCTGAGAGAGCTGTGGCTGGAAGGCTCTGCTGTGAGCGGGTTCAACACGAGATGTTTGTGCTCTGACATACCCAGGTGCCTGCCTGTGCTCCGTTCCTGTGAGTCACTGCAGGTCACCCATCCCCAATTCCCCTCTCCTGCTGCCACTGATCCTGCTCTGCACCCCCTTCACACACTCACCATTGACATTTTTCAGCTCTCCTGTGTTCATTCTGCCTCTGCACTTGGTGGTTTTTATCTCCCAGTGTATGCTCTCCTTTCAGGAGATGTCCACTGCAGGAGCCTCGCTCCGAGCTGAGGAAAAACTCGGCTTCATTGCGGATTCTCTTTGAACTCTCGCATGGTGGTGGTAGCAGCAGGGCAGCTGGACAAGAGGAGGCTTTGGGGAGACCTTCCAGTGCCTAAAGAAGCTAAAACAGGGCTGAAGAGGGGCTTTGGACAAGGACTTGGAGTGATGGGACAAGGAGGAAGGAGCTTAAGCTGTAGGAGAATAGATTTAGGTGGGATGTAAGGAAGAAATTCTTGGCTGTGAGGCCCTGGTACAGGTTACCCAGAGAGATTGTGAACTTCCATCCCTGGAAGTGTCCAAGGCCAGGCTGGACAAGTTTGAAGCAACCTGGGATGGTGGAAGATGTCCCTGCCCATGGCAGTGGCACTGGACTTGATCATCACCAGAGATCCCTTCGAACCCAAAGCATTCCATAATTCTGATTTTCCTGCACTTAGCACCATCCAAAGCTGTGTTTGGAATCTGTCAGCCTTGTGAATGAAGGAATAAATTGACCATGAAAATACTGACAGCACATTTGCTTCTGCCAACTTCCTGGTCCCATTAAATTCATTGCTTTGTTTAAATGCATGGAGCTACCAAAGGATGGCAGAGCCTCATCCCTGCTGTACAGGGAGGAGAGGACAGGCTGAAGGCTGGACTGAATTCCTGCAGCTCTCAGACCCCTCTGCCCCAGGACAGCAGCGTTTCTGGGAGGTGTTGGGAAACACTGGGTCATAAGGAAGAAAATTCAAGTTGTATGTGGGAATACCTGCGAGTCTGGCATGTGTGGGGTCACTCACTTAGAGCCAGAGACAAGAAAAAGCAGATGCCTCAGCTGTTCTCCACTTCCCTTAGAAATGAAATACCAGGAAAATAACCCAGCTCTCCTCCTCCCTGGCAGATCCAATGTCTTTTAATCTGCTGTGTCTCACAGCTTCCCTCACAATGGAAGTTGCTGGTGGTCTGCTGGGTTAAGCAGCAATTCTGGCAGACTTCAGAGCAGACAGGATCTCCAGGTCTCGTTGCTTTGAAGCTCCCGTTTCTATCACACTCGACTAAATCAGATTTTTTCTTCTCCGAGGAGGTAGAAAATCAGCCCCGTGCGCCCATCTGATTGCAGTGCTGAGACTTGTTCTAATTGAACAAGTGCTCGAGTCAACACTTGAGCAGGATGAAAAACAATGAGGAGATCACCCAGGGATTATGTCTGAGCTCCACAGCTCCTGGCACCGATGGAGCAGATGGCGGGGTCGCATCCTGCCCAAGGCTGGGCAGGAAAGATGTTGATAGGAAAAAAAAATATATTAATTTGGTTTAAATGTATTCAACTCGAAATCTAGAAGTGCCTCAGGTCTCTAATTCTGCACTTCATAGCAGCAGCCCAGAAGATGGGATTAGGTGGGGTTTGGCTCTGCAGACTCCTGCAAGGAGCTCTGCTGCTGCCTCAAAGCTGATGTGGGTAAAAATATTTTGGGAATGGGAACCGAGAGGGAGTGAAGACAACTTGGCTGGTCATGTAAACCTGGGGAACAATCAAGAACAGCCTGGACATGGCGAGTGAAGCCCCTGTGGTGTGGCTGTGCCAAGAATCCAAATCCAAGAGCTGATGGGGAGGGAGGTGATTTGTGCAAAAGTGTGAGAACATCACAAACATCCCTCAGGTCACCTGAACCTCAGGGACAAGCTCCAGGCTGTTCCCTTGGGGATCTCACTTGATCCTACAGCCAAAGTCTGTGTCCAGAGAGGTTTGGGCTTGGGGAAGTCACTGGTGGCCATCCCATGGGTACGTGGCCACCAGAAATCCTGGTGACCCCCATGTGGCTTTCTGTCCCCTTCCCTTGGGGTGGGGGTAAATGAACACATATTGGGAGCTGCTTTTCCCAATGCCCAAACTTCTGTCACACTCAGAGGGGCCCAAAGTGATTGTGGTGCCCTCACTACCATAAAAATTGTCTATTTCCTCTGGCTCTGGACCCTCCTAAACTTTATTTACTTTTACCCAAACAGCAGTGCATGTATCAGGCCCAGCTGGGAATACTGGAGTCTCTTCATCTCTAACTGCTGCTGCTGCTGCCCTGTAATTCCCTCCTGCCACCTCTTCCCAAAACCACTTTTAACCCTGGAAACTCCCACCATTTTGCTTTCTGTATTTAAAAGTTATTTTCATTTTTTCAAGTGTGTCTGCTTGAGCAATAATGAAAAACTGCATTTTACATCTGGTAAAATGAACTGGAATTGCCCTGCTGGCAGCAGTAAAAATGCTGTTTCCCTAAGATGTTGCTGGGTTTAAACGCTTTGGTTCTAAAAGCTTTTTTTGTTTGTTTGTTTGTTTGTTTCCAGGGGGCAGCACTGGAAGAACCTTTATGGGCTCCTAATGACGTGCAGGTGGACAATTGACTGATGATAATTAAGGTAGGAAGAGGTGCCGTGAATTTTGGCATCTTCTCATGTGTCCTGTCCTTGAAATAAAAGAGTGCTGGCCAGTGGCCCGATGGTCATCACTCTATTTTGGGGTTCAGTACACAATGATGGCACTATGGCCAAGCAGTAACTTGTGCTAAAGTGTCCCTTTAAACACAGAGGGAAGGGAAATCTTATTTAAGAACTACCTGGGAACGTAACTAAGTGGAAAAAATCTGACTTCCTCCCCCAAAGGATAATAAGGTCTCTGTTGGTGCGGAGTTGGAAGGGACATGACTCTTATTTGAGAGCACTCAGCACAGGGATTTTTTTGTTCTGCTGGAACCCAGTGGTTGGGTTGGAATTCAGGTTCTAACTTGCCATCTCAAAAAAAAAAAAAAAAGGAAAAAAACTCTAACTAAAAATATATTTTATTCGTTTATTTTCATCGTGTTGAGCTTCTGTGGAAAGCTGGTTTATCTCCAAATGTGGCAAGAGAGTGCTCAGTTCTTGATTGATGAAACAGAGGAAAATCCCTGATTAAAAAGCAGTAAACTGTTGTACAAACTTGGAGGAGAAAATACAAATGTAAGCAGAGTGAAATGGATTTATAAGCAGTTTTTGTGCTGCTTTAATATCTGAATTGTTGCCTTGCTGGGTGGTTTGTGCCATGGTTGTCGTGCTTGGAGGCACCATCAGGAGGGTGAGATGGTCCCTCTGGTCTTTCCTCCTCCTCCTGAAGCAACGAGGGTCCTTCACTCCTTTAGGAATCACCACAGAACCTCCCAAATATCATTTGTAACAGACTCAGAACTGGGGTTTCCACTTCTGATTAATGACTTCTCTTAAGGGCTGCTTGGTTTTCGGGAAGGAGAGGGGGAAATTCAAGCCACGACAAGAGCAGCTTTTTTGGGCGCAGGTTCCGCGCTCGCCGGCGTGGCCGCGCTCCTTGTTTGGCTCGTGATGAGATGCACTGCTGTGGAATTTGCTTGGAGCAGGGATTTGCATGAATTATTGTTCCTTGCAGGGAGCACATCTGTGCTCCCCCTGCTCCACAGCAGCCGAGCACCCCTTTGGAGCAGGATCTGTGCGCCAGGGCAGCAAAAGCCAAGTGCTTGGGGGAAGGAAGAGAAAAGCAGAGCTGCTGAAATAAGGGGAAAACTCCTTTCAGGGCTGTGCAGCAGCATCAGGATTTTTGTGTTTATTCTGCGTGCTGACTTCTCATCCCACCGTGATTTTGTAAAAGCAAATCCTCCTGTGAGGAGAAACTCGGGGCAGTTGTGCTTGGCCTCTTGCAGAGCTCACTTTTATATTTAGGAAGGGTAATGCCATCAGTCACAGCTGCTGATTGATGTGGTGTGGCCCAGAATTATGTACAAGATGGGAGTAAACAGTCATTGGGGATGGTGTCTCTTGATTCTGCACTTGGAGCTTTTCATTTGAAGGGTTTCCCTCTCCTCCTAGAGAGATCTTTCTGTAAATCACTAATTAAGCAAATGAGCTGCAGTGACATCAGTCTGTCTCCAAAAAGAGCTGGTGTTTTGGAGAAACCTTCAAGCTGCAGACTCAAATTATCCAATATTTAAAATTGTGGTGTTTCATAGGAATAGGAGGAGAGAGGGAAGAACTGCTTGAGTTTTGGGTGACTTCAGGTTTCATGTACAAAATCAAGCTTTTTGTTTAATTCTGTTCTACACTGATGCTAAATCCGGTGTCCTCACTAAATTTGACTAAACCTGATGGCATTAAAAATTTGCTTGCAATTCTCTTTATTTCCATTTTTGTGGAGAGTAGAAAAGGTTAAGGCAATATATTGGGATGTTCATCTACAATACTTTGTATAATGTGCTTATTTTTTGAAAAACTGACTTTGATGGGGAAAACTGGGGGGAATTTCTGCCCCCCAGAGCTTTGGGGGCAGGTGTGAGCAATGGGACAGGTGGAACAATGGTCCTGGGCTGGGGAGAGCAATCTCTGAAAGCAATCAGAGCAAGGTGCTCGATGTGATGGAGATGTGGTGTTGTGTGGAGCTGTGTTTGAGTGTGCAAAACACTGCCAGAGCTGCTCAAAAGGGCAGGAACCAGCGGGGTGTGGAGAGCACAGTCCCACTGACACCACTGCTGTGTTTTTGAGAGGGGGAACACCAAATATTTATTTTTGTTTCAATAAAGCCCATCCAAAACCATCCACAAGCTCTGCCCCGTCCATATCCTCCTCCAGCTGTGCTGGCAGCAGCTTTTGAGAGGTGAGAGCCTCACCTACGTGGCCCGTGGGTCTGCAGAGGAGCTGCCACGTGTGGTTTCCTCTGCCAGTTCCAGCAGCAGCCGTCACCGAGCTGTTGTTTTCGGTGCTACCCACAATAACTGAAACGTCTTTCCTGCAAGATAAGTAGTTGTGGTTGGCTCCTTCCTCTGGTGTTTGTTCTTTGCAGTAACTTGAAATTTCATTTCTCACCGGGGCGCTGCTGCTGCTCCCTTCCAGGGGTACCCACGGTCCCGCAGCCTCTCCCTCAAGGATTGCCCCCCAAAATAAGTGCCACAGCTTCATCTTCTCCCCAGGCATGTGCAGTTGTGGCCAGACTGCCTGAGAGGAGGCAGGAGGTGGTGGGTCAGGATTTATCCTGGTGGATCTTTCTTTGATCGGCCAAGGCATAAAGTGGTTTTTCCCCACCCAGATTTGCAGTTTCTGTCAAAGCCACCACCAACTGCAGAGCTTCTGAACCCTTCAAAGATTGCCCTCACATTTTGGGGCTTGCTGATGTGCAGGCTGGTCCTTGGGGTTCATTTTGGGAACACAGAGTTTGCCCCGAGACCAGAAATCACAAGTCAATGACGCTCCTAAATCCCATCCACACTTTTCCCCACCTCTTTCTTGTGAAGCTTCAAACTTCTACGTGAAATTTGATATCACTGAGGTGAGCTGACCTGGCCTGCTGCATCCTGAAAAATAATCTGGGATTTGTAGGGACTGCTGCACAGAGTGCAAACCATCATTCCCAGCACACACCTCCAGCACTGGGAGGTTGGAGCTGAGCATGGAATGGGGACAGGAAGGAGAAAACTCCTTGCAGAAACCACAGCAGGCAGCGTGTCAGGACCTGCAGCCCCTACCTGGAGCTGCTGGGTATAAATAAAACATCCACCCTCTGCCTTTTTTCTGACAACTGCCTCCCTGAGGAGTAATTTATTTTTTTTTTTCCCCAGTAGCTTGTTCTGCAAGCAGGTTTCCTCTTGCAGGTGATTAGGAAAACCTCATTTTTATGTTAATTAGGCGTAGCTATCAGTGCACAGACATCAACTGCTCTCACATCCTTCTGAGACGTGCGATTTTTATTGAAATTCAGTCCTGAAAAACTGATACCAGCAACTGATGTACCTGTTGCCTGAACAGATGGGAAACTGCACCAAAGGGGTGGTTGCCTCAAAAGAAACGTTGCCAGGGTGTAGCAACCACAGGTTCAGCTTTCAGAAGGGTTGCAGCTGCAGTGGGTTTAGGTTTTTAGTGGTGTTTCCTTGCTGAGTTTAAGGGCTTCCTCAACAGCTTGTCTTCACTGAGATCAAGCCCTGCTGATTTATTTAATTGCAGCTCAGCACAGCCACTGCTGACACTGGTGGGCCTGCACCTATAGCAGCAATTCTTTTTCATGTTGATGTCTCCAGACTCATCCCTGCTTTGATTCTATTTGGTCCTGTGAGAGGGTTCAGTTGATCCACATTTTCAATAAAACATTTTGGGCAGATTGGCTGCCCCATCCCTGGAAGTGCCCCAGGCTGGATGGGGTTTGGAGCAATCTGGTTTAGTGGAAAGTGTCCCTTCCCATGGCAGCAGCATGGAATAAATTATCCTTAAGATCCCTTTCAGCAGAAAAAGAATGAGAATTCAATCAGATGTGCTTTGGGTTTGGTAAAACACAAGTGCAGCTGCTTTGGTGCCATTTTTTTCACTGTACTGAGCAGAGAGGACACCAGAGGTGGAGGGGCCAGAGGAGAACATCTGGTCCAGGCTGATGCAAACCAAAACCCATGAAATTTTGGACTTGCACCCAGCAGTGGTACAGCTGTAGTTGCACTGTCTTGCCCCAAGACCGTGTGCTATAAACCACATCCAGGTTTCAGGCAGCCACGGGTCAGCAATGGGATTAACCAGGTCAGTGCTTGCTAACACCATTAACTTCTCCTATCTCCTTTTCCAGAATTCGGTTCTCGTGATGTTATTTAAGGATTTTGTAATCCAAATCCTTGAGGTTTCTCGCTGAAAGCTAAAACAAATACATCCATCTTATCAGGCCCTTCCAAGAGCAGAGCATGGAAATCCCCTGTCAGGCTGGCACCATCACCGGTGTTTTCCTCTCTCTCCACCAGCGACTTTTTCTTTAATATTGCTGTACAAATCTTCCCTAGATTATGCAACAATCAAGAAGAAAGAATAAAAAATTGCACAGGAATTTGGCAAGGGACATCAGGACCCCTCTGCAGCTCCAGCTGGTGGTTGGGTGGATCTGTGATGCATTAAACACGTGGATGATCTCCTCGTGGTGCAGAACCCGCTGGTGCTTGGTCAGGGACCTGTTCCCTTTTCACACAGATCATTCTGAGGGCAGACAGATATTTGGGCTGGGGATTTTTGTGTGTGGATCTGCACAGGGAGATAAGGCAGGCTGAAAAAATTGATTTTTCTGTGTATTTCCCAGGGCTGTGATCCTTTGTGGTTGCCCAAGGTAGGTGCATTTGATGGGAAGTGATACCTGGCTGCAGGTGGGGGAGAAGCCAGACAGGCTTTTGATGCGTAAATCCTCCAGTTGTGACACAAAATGTGATATTTGTCTTACAAACTCCACCAGCTGCTCTGAACTTCTTCAAAATATAACAAAGCTTGGGCTGAGAGAGGGCACAGTTGGTACCTGTGGAGCTGAGGGATGAACCCACTGGGCAAGGAGGTAAATTATTGCTTGTGGAAGCTGCAGGGGTGATCTGGGGAGATCCAAGGAGGAGAGCTTTGGAGAGAAACTAGATTTTGGTTGACCATTGCTGAGGGAATTTAATTCCCAAACTTGATTTTTTATGCATTTTGTAGATGCCCATCAATACACAAGACATTTTCCCTTTCTTTCCTGTCCTCTCTTACCCAGGGGCTTCTGCCGAGTGTGTGAGTTGTAGTGCAGGGAGTGGGTGGTGTAGCAGGTGGAAATGTTTAATATTTGGGGAAAGAAATCCTGTAATCCATAGTTTTGCTGCTGCAGAGAGTGTTTGTGGGATGGGAGCTGTGTCTGAGCTGCCTGGCTGCGTTCTGCTTCCATTTGATGTGGTTCATGTCCCTTGGTGCAGTGTAAATTAATAAATTCTCTCTTTGGAGAGCTGGAGGGAGGGGAGAAGCTCTTTAAAGTGAAACACTTCAGATACAGAGGGAGTTTATAGAACAATAAAGCTGTGTTTTACCTCTTTGTGGCTCTTTCTCCCTCATGGAAGGTGCCCAGCTTGGCTGCACCTCACTCAGCAGATGTTCTTGGCAAGCTCAGGTCTTACCTTGGGCTGAGCTTTGAGGAAGCACAAGGTCAAACTGCTGTGGGTTCTAGAGGAAGTTCTGTAGGTTCAAAATTCAGCTAGACCTGGTCCTTAATTAAAAAAAACCAAAAAACAAAAAAACCCCAAAATAACAAAGTTAAAAAACAAGCAAGCAAAAAATATTAGTATGGGCTTCTTCCAGTCTTGTACTAGAGAGTGGAGAAGTCACAGAATCACAGAGCCATAAAATGCTTTGGGTTGAAAAAGACCTTAAAGATCATCTTATCCAACTTTCCACCACCCCAGGTTGCTAAATCAACAAGATCATGTGAATGAGGCCATGATTTTGCAAAAAAACTTTGTATTTGAGACAAGCTAATTTCGAGGATGAAATGGTGCTGGTTTTCCCCCAAAATGAGTGAATGTTACGGCATCCAAACTGACACCTGACCTTCTGAGGAAGGGGACTGAGCAGGGAGGTCTCTGCAGCTGCATCACATTTGGGTTTAGTTATTTAATGTTCCTCCTTGTAGAGAAAACTTGTGGGGAGGTGAGAGCTCTGCAGGAGAGGGAAATGGCCCAAGGGATTAAGCAGCAGAAAGGTGGTGGAGTAATTTGGAAGCTGAGTTGGGTTTTTTAGGAGAGGAGTTGGTCAGGATCCACGTTGTGTTGGTGTTTTAATCCGTGTAATAAGACTTTCAGATGTGTGAAAGTCATAGGAATTCAAGAGGTGTTTGCTGGGATGTTTGGGATGTTCAGTGTCTCCCTGCCTTCATCCCAAAGATGAGCCCAAAATTGCAGGTGCTGACCAAGAACAGTGTGAAGGGCCTGGAGGGAAAGAGCTAAATCTGAGAAAAAAATGGAATTATTTAGAAGGGCTGGAACTCTGCCTTTTAAAGCTTCCCCAAACTGGAGCATGCAGGGATGGCTGAAACACCTGGGATCCCCATGAAGGCTGATGGTGGCTGGAGTTTTTTTCTTCCCAGTCTGAATTGGAATGACCACACGGCAGAGAGGACGAGGATTCTGCTTGCATGCTGAACATAATTTTCTCTCAAAAATCTAGCCTGAAACTCCAGCTGCAGTGGATCCAAAAGCTGCTGGGGAGGGAAAGCAGAGCCCTGGTCCTGCAGCATCCTGTGGGTGCTGAGGGCTCAAGAAGACCTCAACACCCACATTGTGGTGCTTCTTCCAGAGCTGCCAGAGGCTCAGTTTGGCTGCCCTGGAGCTCAGACACACCTTGGGCAGGATGGAGATTTGTTTCCTCAAATGACAAGTCACAGGAAATGAGTTTTATCCTTCTCAGCTGCCACTGTGGCCAACCCGGCCTGGGTGCTATGGGCAGCATTGAAACCACCCTCCAATATCTCAGCAGGGATGCTGACCAGTGTCCACAGCACAAAAACAAACTGGGAAGCCCAGTGTGGCACTGGTTTTGAGCCAGTTGCTTTGCTGGAGGATGTTTCCCAGCTACTGTTTTGTTTCAGAGGTGAATCTCTTAAAAGTCCTTTCCCCAAGCAGCCAGAGGCTTGATCAAAACCTATTTAATATCTATTTCTTTATTTTTATGTGCCTTGAATCCTGAAATGTCTCATTTGGGAAGATATTTCAGCAAGATGTTGGCTGGCAACCCAGCTCTGCATTAACTGCTTTCAAACATCCAATCCCCACTCCAATTTTATTTGCCCTTAAATAAAAATAAAAGATACTATCTGCTAGACACCAGTTTGTTCTTTCCTCAGGCAGGTGTTCAGGGGGTTTTATTGGTTTTAAAGTGGCTGTTTCTGGGCTTTTGGAAGCCAGATGAATCTGTAAGAGGTGCTTAATTGGAAATGCTGGGTAAGGGATGGGATGCAGACAATCAGGATCATCCTCACCTTTGGTCCCCACTCTGTGCTCTGGGCATCCCTGCTTTGCAATCTCATGGGGTTTGAGCTTCAGCAGGGGAAGAAATCCTTCCCCAGTGCTTCTGTCTTGCTTGGAAAGAAATGACTTGGTTTCCTTATGCAGCAATCATCATTTTAATAAATTTTCGCTGTCACAAAAGGAAAGAAGTGTCGTGAACTGATTGGCTGCTTCTCTTCACCGTGAGGCAGATTTTTCCTTTTCAAAGGAAAATACCTTTTAAAACATTTGCTCTGCCTTTCAGCTTGAATGATTTCATCCATACTCTGATTTTTATGAACAAAGGCTCACAGCAAGATGACTTTCAGCCCTTTCAGCTGTTGATTTATCCCAGTCTTTATTCTTGGGAGCAGAAATATGGAAAAATTCTTTGTTACACAATTTTAAACATGCATTTTCAGAGTTTCATACCACAGGGTGTTGTGTGTTTCTTTTTATTTTCCCAGTGATGCTTTAACATCTGAATTTGGTACAATTCACTGCTTTTGAAGCATTTGGTGACTTTTGCTTTGTGCTTGATCCTGTTCTGATGAGAATTGTCCCAACTTCTGTTTCGGGGGAGGAGCAAAGTTATTTTTTTTCTCACCAGCCTACATGGCATTTAATCCATCTGGAGCACGTGGCTGCTGTAATACAGAAACCACACTCTTTTTTTTTTCACAAATTCTTCCCTGTGTGACTTCAGTAGTTAAAGCTGGTTCAGTCTCCTGCCCTGGGTCTGCTGTGCTGGAAGCTGAAATCTGTTTTTGTTTAAAGATGCTGCTTCTATTTTGGTAGGAAAATGCATCATCGAGAAGCCTTTCTTCCCACTAGCTGCACAGTCAGACTGGAATAAAGTTTGCAGGGTCACATCCTAATGAAATAACCCACTGGGACACAAAAAAACCCCACCCCTGGTAGTGGGATCAAGCTGGGTGCTCCCCAAAAGGAATAAGTTAAAGTCTTGTGTAGCAAAGGTCGGGGTTGGGAACTGATGAGATGGTGTTAGGAGAAAGTTGTTGGCCAAAGAAAGTCTGATGTCTTAGAGGGTAGGAATTTTTATACTGGATGCTGTATCTCATCAGCAAAAAATAGCAGGGATGTGGGATGTGGCAGCCCTGAGGTTTTGGGGATATTGGTGGATGAGAGGCTGGACTTGCCCTGGCTGCTCCCTGGGCTGATCCCAGTGTGGGCAGGGATTCAGAGCCTGAAGAGGCTCCAGGGGAGCTGGAGAGGGACTTGGGACAGGGATGGAGGGACAGGACACAGGGAATGGCTTCCAGAGGGCAGGGATGGATGGGATTTTGGGAAGGAATTGTTCCCTGTGAGGGTGGGGAGGCCCTGGAATGGATTTCCCAGAGAAGCTGTGGCTGCCCCTGGATCCCTGGAAGTGCCCAAGGAAAGTTTGGAAAGGCCTTGGAGCCACCTGGGACAGTGGGAGGTGTCCCTGCCCATGGCAGGGGTGGGACTGGATGATCTTTAACATCCTTTCCAACCCAAACTATTCTGTGATTCTGGTTCTACGGTGATATTTTCATTCATTCAGATAGGCTGGGGTGCAGTGAGGTTCGTTAGCAGGGGCAGGGTGTTAATTAACCCACAGGACACGAGAGGGAGTACTGGGGGTGTCTGGACACAGCCAGGACCACTTGGAAAGCACCAAACACACTCATTCCACCTGGAAACTTGGGATTCATGGGCGAACAGGAAGAGCAAGGCCCTCAAAGGCACAGCCAGGGATGTGCTATCGAGCTAAGCTTCAGAAGTCAATGCTGTGGTGAAGAAGGAAGGAGTTTCTTCCCTAAAAATGGAAGCAGTTGCATGCAGGATGTGTGCAGGGACTGAAGGAACACCCCTGCAGTTGCCTTTCCATCATTGCCATTGCCTTCCTCACCTGGATCCAGGTGAATCAGGGGGAAGGAGCCAGCCCTGGGGAAGGGGTTGGGTGTCCCTTTCTGAAAGCCACCGTCCCCACCAGCTGATGATCCCACTGATCCTGCTCCTCTTACCTCAACACCCCGTCCTTACCCATGTTCTAGAGGGGTTTGCAGAGCCTCCCGAGGGATTGAAGTGCTCACAAGTATTTGAATATCCCAGTAAGAGTTTATCTGCAATTAAAGGCTTGGAGAAGCACTGTGAAACACGAGCCATCATGCGAGTCCCGCTTCCCTTTGTGTCAAACTGGCAAACCCTGGCTTTGATCCTCTCTCAGCCCCATGGATTGGAGCCATCTCCTTTCTTCTTTGCAAGGAGGACCCACAGAAGCATCTGGGACTGAGCACGGGGCCCTGAGCAAGCAGCAGCCAGGCTCATCTCTCCAATTTTCAGGCTCGCCAGTGCCTTTTGTGAGACGGTACCAGCTCTGGTACTTCAAAGAAAGGTGTCAGAAATGCAAAAATGAGCAATTAAGGATTAATCTGCTTGTGGGGATGGGTATCTGCCTCCCCCTCCTGATTGCAGTGTAAATTAGTGGTTGACTTGAGCCCTGTAGTGGAGCTATTTATACCTCGAAGGTTTGAATTATAGCTGGATAGATTATATCATCCCTTTGTTTAATCCTTTTTCCTTTCTTCTGTCGGGCTTTTGACCTCAGCGATTTTCAAAGCAGTCAGATTCGCTTCCTACGGCTTTCTTGTGATGGTATTTGTATCCAGGAAAGGGGAGGAGAATTTAGATGGCTTTTTCTGTACCATTTTATTTTCTCTTGCTCTCCCTTACTCATTTCCTCATTCAACAGCCCAATCCTTTTTTTTTTTTTTTCCTTTTTAACCTTTTCAGGCGTTTTCATTCCACAGCCGTCAGTGCCTTTCTAAAGCTTTTTGTTGATTTTCTAGGGCTTTAAAACAGCAGAGGTAAGGGGCAGCCTGGCTGAATATTCCACTTTATAGGCTTGAAGCCTTCCCAAAAAGCTTTGGGATGAAGATCTCCTGCCATGCACCTGCCTGCTGGCCAGACCTACAGCTCTCCTTCATTCCCCCAACACCCAAGGACTGAGCAGTGTGAGGGAGGGTGTTGTTGCTCTTGGATTTATTGGCCGTGATTTTGCAAATAAATGCTTTATAATCACTTCCTTGCTGCTCCTTGCAGCCAAGAAAGGGAGACGTGCAGCCAGGGAAGGACAGGCTGCCTCCCCTTGGATATCCATTTCCCTATTTCCAAGGCTGCTTTCTTTTAGACCTCTAATAAGTGTTAGAGGGTTTAGAATATATATTTATTCTTGAAACTGTCTAGAAGTTGTGTTTTAAACAAAAACACCCCGAAGTTGGCCCCGGGTCAGTGGCTGCAGTGGTTCCTGGCTCTTTGCTCTGTTGCTGCAGTTTGGATTTTCCCCTGCTTCCCGTCTGGGAGAAGCCGTCAGAAAAATAAAGGGCACAGGAGGTGTGGAAGTCAACTGAGTATTTTTAAATATCAGAACATGCTGTACAAGGGTGGGAATTAAACTTTGCTGCTGAAGCGAGCAGAGAGTTCCTCTGCAGCGTGAGCTTCCCTCACACCCTCCTCAATGGGTTTTCCTACCTGGAGCAGCCCTCCCACCCAAAAAATTCCCACTGGCCTTCAGGGGGAAGGATTTACTCACGTGGTTGAAGGTTTTTGAACAAGAAGGAATGGAGATCTCCATCTGACTGGAAAACTCCTGACAGGAGTGGAGACCTTTAAAAGTGAAGCTGGGCTGGACACCAGCTGGTGGGAGCAGCAACACCAGTGGGATGGGAACAGCCTTTAATGACTTGTGATTCCCCATCCGTGTCCATTTCCATCCCTGGAAGTGTTTAAGACCAGGTTTGGTGGGTCTTGGAGCAGCCTGGGCTGGTGGAAGGTGTCCCTGTCCCAGAGGGAGGACCTTGAAGTGGCAGCAGGCTCTTGGATCCAGCAGGTCATTATTTGCTGGAGTGATGATCAAGCCCAAAATAACCATTTATTGTAATTAATTAGAATAGCTTTTACCACCCCATGTGGGTGAAAAATCCATTGGGGAAATAGGATGGAGTAGAGTTTTCCAGTCTAGTTTTTTTTAGGATATTTTCAGTCAAATCCATTGCATTTTTGATGCGCTTTATCAGCATGTGCTAAACTTCCAGCCTGGTGAGTATTTGGGGCCTCGTTTGTCTCCTGCAGCCTTTCATTTTTTGTGAACAAATATTATTTCTTTGGAGCAGCATTTGAGCCCTTGGTCCTTTTTTCTCTACGAGCTGCTGCCCACAATCTGACATCTCAGCCTTTCTCCTTGGCATTTCTGGGAAGTGGGAGCTGTTTCCTGGTGCAGAAAACCCACTTGTTGGATAAACTCAGGTCCTGCATCTGGAAGGAAGTTGGAATGTTCATCAGACAACGCCAGTATCATAACTTTCATTTTCATACATTTGGGGAGTGTGGAAGCAATTAAGGCTGATCAGATGGGATGAGTCCCTCTCCTCTCTCCTTATCCAACCCTTTCTTACTCATTTCTCTGCCTTCCTTCCCTCCTCCCTAAAAAAGGAGCAGGGGAAAGAAAAGCAAAGGAACTTGTATGGATAGAGGGGAGGTGTAATTATGAGCAGTGGGACCAATTTAAAAAGGAAGATTTCAGAGAGCCTCAGACTTCCTTTGACATGTTGAGGGGTTTGGGTAGAGGATAAAAGGAAAATAAACTAATTTATTCCTAAATTGTAATTCCTTTTTGGTATTAATCTGTTTCATTAGTGTAGTTCACAAATGCACACAGGCAGGGGAGGGGGGGGGGGGCTGCAAATTGAAATGAAGACATTTTCAAAAGGAAAATCTTGCTAGGAAAGACTTCCTGCAGGGAGAAATCATATCCCAGGAGAAGAGCTGGAAACTCCATCGCTTTGGACTTTTGTAAGTGAGACTGGATGGAGCAATTTGGGAAGTTTCTTGTAGGGAGCAGCTTTTGCTGCGTGGTGGGTAGGACTAGATGATTTAATCGATCCCTTTCCTGGCCAGTCCATGTGGTTTTCATTTCCTCCTGCTGAGAGGTGGGGAAGGGAGCTGGGCTGGGGAGTGTGGTGGCTTTAGGGATCAGTCACAGCTTCAGGGTTGCTGTTTTCCTGGGCTGTGATTCTGCTACTCCAAATATTTTCAGTTTAAAAATATTTTTTTTTCTATCCCTGCTGTGATTCTTTCTGGGCTTAGGAGGGTGTAGCCATCTTTTCAGGGAGTGCTCCTCACCTTCCCTGAAGCTGCAGCTGAGGCATCTCCCCAAACTGCCTGGGGTCCATGGGGTGTCAGCTCTGGAGCTTCTGAACTGAGAATTGTTCCACTGAGATTTGAAAGCTTTTTCTTGGCTTTCACTCAGGAAAAAAAAAAAAATCTTGTTTCCCATTTGCTCCATGGGACAAGAGCTCAGAGAATGGGGAAGAAATTGGGCAGAATGTATCACCATAGAACCTCAGAATGGTTTGGGTGGGAAGGGACCTTAAAACTCATTTCATTCCACCCCCTGCCATGGGCAGGGATATTTTCCACTATCCCAGGTTGCTCCAAGCCACATCCACCCAGGCCTTGGACACTTCCAGGGATCCAGGGGCAGCCACAGCTTCTCTGGGCACTCTGGAGCTGGCCATGAACTTTTTATTTCCTGTCTCTTTTCCCCCTGGGCATTGTGCAGGTTGGGTGATGAGAAAACCTTGTGAAGCAGGTTAGGATTTGACCCAGTTGTAGCATTAAATTATGTGGCTGCTGGCTCTTGGTGTCCTGTGGCTGAATCATGGCTTGAAGGTCACGAGTGATTTGCCACCAACCTTGTTGGTCAACAAAAGTGAGTGCTGTGCCTGCGGATGGGAAGGAAAAGCAAGGATCTATGGCTTGGTGAGGATTTCCAAGGAGGAATGGAGAGGTCTGAGAATCATTTCTCACCTAGGAAGGATGGTTGTGATGGAAGAAAGAGCTGTAGGACATGAGAGGAGGGAAAAGGTGAGAAGGTAGATTGTGTAGCATTTTGGAAGGAGATGGACTGAGTTTGGTTTAGTGCTGAATGGGAATTCTAGGGACAGAGCTGGAGCAGGGAAGATGAGGATTGTGGAGCAGGGAAGATGAGGATTGTGGAGCATTGGCTAAAGGAGCAACTTGTGTGGTGCAACTGAGCAGAGGGAAGCTGAGCAAATACAACTCCATGGATTTCTTTGCTCTGGAGACGTGGGGTGCAGGTGAACACAGTCCACACGTGCCTGGTTTTGGGGCCACGAGGACTGCAGTACCCATCTTTATTTGGTTCTGAGCTTTTGGGCTCCTCTTTTCTTATTTCACGTGCGAGAATTGAACCTCAGCTCTGCTCTCCTCTCCTAAGGAAACGCCTGTGGAGATCTCCCCTGGATCTGTGCTCATTCACTCCCTTGCACCAGTGTGAGGTCAGATTTCTGAAGGATCTGGTTTTCCCCCAAAAGAAGAGATGACTTTTCAAAGGAAAAGTCCCTTCTCCTTGACAGTGGCTTTATCCCCTTGACAACTCTTAATTCCTCCTGAATTCTCCCAGTGGTCAGGGACAGCAGAAGTTGGAGGCTGCATAATCTCCGATCCCCTGCCGGTTCTGCATCCCTCCTCTCAGCAGTGATTTGTAAATATTATTTCCCCCCAGTATTTTAAAGGACATTTTCATCTCCCCTGGCAGAAGGAGGAGGATATTTCTGGCGCTGCTGTTGCATCAATTTTGCTCCTTGTTTAAGATTAATAATAAAAATAATAATAACACCAAAGCAAACGCGGTTCTGGTGTTTTCCTCTTAATTTACTCATCCACTTAAAGTCGTGGAACTGCAGCTTTGCTACCACTTGAGACCCAAAATGCAAATTTAACTGAAGATCACATGGAAATCAACTCATCTCTTTTCTGTGTGATGAGCAAAGGTGCATTAAGGGAAAACCATCCTGGAATTTAAACCTTGGCAGAAAATCGGGGAGAGCTGTGGGCTGCTGTCATGTTGATTGTTTGGGCAAGGCAGTGGGATTTTGGTGTGTTGTTTCTACTTAGCTAATTCTTAGCAGCATAATGGCAATTTTAGAAAAGTTATTTCAGTCAGCGGCGAAACTGCAACACAATAAAGATAGATTTGTTCCCCTGATAACAGTTTTGATCAAGGTTTCCTTTTATCCTGCAGTTTTTAAATAATTGGCCCGCTTGCTCTTGGCTTTTATTGTACTGGGGATATTATAAACTCAGATTGTTTTGTAAACCTCTAATTTTAGACACATCTTGGTGCTTATTGTTCCCTTCACCCCCCTTTTTTTTAATACCATGGCAGAGAGGCGGAAATCATTTGTGTCCTGAGACTTTCATGTCTAGACTGGATGAAGGGCACAAAAATGCAAACCAGAGCAATCCCTCCATGGACTTTTTATCTCAACACTTCTCCATCCCAACCCCAAACCCCACCATTTACCCCCATTATTGTGCCACGACGCCTGGCAAAAAAATAAGCGGACAAAAATCATAAATGGAGCTTTGTGGAGCGAGTGTGAAATCAGGAGCAGCTTTCCAAACCAGTAGCTGTGTATAAAAGCCAGCGCAGGCATCGGGGATACAATTGAGTTGCTAAGGCAGAGTTTTCCAATCGTGCCCCGTAGAGCCCCGCACCGTCTCATTATTCCGCTCCAGCGTCAGCCAACAATGGGGGGAGATAAAAGCCTGGCAACCCGTTTGCTTAGAGGGGTCAATTTATCCCAGCTCTTTGTAGGGCAGGGTAATTTTAGGCTTTCGTGTGGCGGATCTCGCAGAAATCCTCGCGGCAGCACTTCCGTAAATAGGTCAGGAGGGGACTCGCCGTCGGGGCAGCGAGGCCGGGCTCGCACCTTGCTCGGAGGGAATTGTGTTTTCTCAATGAAAATGAGATGGTTTTGTCCTTATTCACCCAGTTTGTAAAGGGAATTAAAAAAAAAAATGGGTCAGTTGGGCAGCAGCATGTTTCAGTGTGCTGCCTTTGGGATGGAGAGCTCAGAGAGCCTGGGATTATGATGTCTTTTTGTTTTTCCTCAACAGGAACATTGGAAATTATATGTAATAACAGGTGTTTCACCTTTCTGAACATTATCCTGATCTACTGGACTTGTTTGGCACAGATTTTAAAGCAGTCGTGGGGCTTCACCCAGCACTTCTGGGTGACCTTGCATCTCATCTTTGGAAGCAGCTTAATCTCTGGGTTTTTATTGGTAGCTTCTGTGTTTTGCAATACTGTGACAAACTGCACATGTTTGGCATAATCAAGGCTTTGGCCACAGTGGCAGAAGACTTGGGAAAAATGGGGTGAAGTTCCTTATTCCTCCTCTCCTCACTGACAGCTGTGAAATAGATACTCAGGGAGGAAATAGGAGGACTCTGGAAGGCAATCAGGTGCCAAGGTAAATACAGCCTGGCCCTGCCTTTAACTGACTTTCATGAGGAGTCCTCCCTGAAAAGAGCTGGGGTGACACAGCCCGAGGTGAACAGAAGGCTTTGAACAGCCATGAGCAGGTGATGCAGATCCCTCAGAGGCTTCGCTCTCCCTCAGTACAGGAACATGCAGCAGGCTGGGATCTGTCCTCCCAGAGCTGCTAAGAGCACTTAGGGCACTGCAAAGGATCCATAAAAAAAATTAAATTCCACTTCTCTCTGCCTTCACATGGATTTTGCTCTCAAACCACGTGGGAGGTAGATGGATGTGAGGGGAGAGTGAGGAGTTTTTTGGAAATCTTTAGTTGTTCTTGCACCCAAAACACAGATGTCCTGGTAGGCATAGGGTAGCCAAATGTTGGAGATGCTTCTCATTTTTCAGGGGAAAAGAGAGTTCCTGTTAGTTCATTCTGTGCGAATGCCAGGGCTCAGTCCAGCAGGGAATTAAGACCTTGTTGTTTTTGCTTCACTCCCCAAAAGAGCTTTTTCCATGTAGTGCAACCAAAGGACTTCCAGGGTACGACCTGAAATCAAATTTTCCTCTCCCAGTAAATCCTGGGGGTCATTTGAGGATGACCCAGAGCAGCGACATTCAGGAGAAGCAGAAGCAGGAGCTCTCCTTTCATGCAGCCACCCAGTATTTTCATCATCCCCAAGACAGGTGTTTTTCTCTCTCCTTCCTCTGCTGCTCAACTTCATCTGTGCTGCCACTCGGGTTACATGGCCAGAGGCTGCAGCACAAAGGAACAGCCTCTCACTTTGCTCAGTCTCCTCGCTGTCACCTCTCCAGTTCCTGCCCTTTTGCATCTCGCCCAGGAGCCTCCTTTGATCCACTGGTTTCCTCTATAAAAAAGGTGGGAAGAGCTCCCTTGGGCTGGGAGAGGGGAGGTGGGTGCACACTGAGCATCACACAAAAACCTGGTGCTGTTATTCTGAAATAATACCTGGCTCTCTGATGGCTGCAGCTTCTGCACAGCGAGGAAGGACAGAGGTGATGGCAGAGGTTTGGGCCACCTCGCTGTCCTTGGCTGCCCAGCTTGTCACCTGGCTCAGGGCAGGGGAGCAGATCCTTGTGCCAGAGGTGTGGTTCTGGGAATACTTTGCTCTAGGGACCCGCTCGGTGTGAACAAGAGGCGCCAGATTTCCCTCCTCCCACCCCACAGAGTCCTCGGGTTACTGCAGGGCTTGTGCAATTTGATGTCCCCAAGTGCTCCTGAGCTTTGTGACTCACGGGTTTTGCCTGCCAGGCTGTCAAACCCCCAATTTTGGTGTTCCACATCCCAGCTGTTGTCATTTGAAATGGAAAAGATGGATGTTGGGAAGAAATTCTTCCCTGTGAGGGAGGTGGGGGGAGAAAGCAAAGATGCTTAGGCATGAGATGATGCTGATGGTGGGACACTGGTGCCCTTCTAGGAGGATCACAGGAGAAGCACAGGTCATGTTCCCCACAGTTGACCATAAATTAGAGCCAGCTGTCAACACAGAAATATTTAACTTTTCTTCCAGTGAGGGTGGGGATGGGTGTCAGAGGGGCAAAGGCTGCTCCAGCAGTGAGGGCTGATGGAGAGCTGGAGGGTGGAAAAGGGGATGATGAGGAGTTCATGGAGATTTATGGAGCCCCAAAAGCCTAACTGGAGGAATCCTGTCATATCTTCCCGTGAGTGCCCTATAAGAGCAGGAATGGTGCACACACCCGTGGGGTAAACCAGCACCCTTTCCCAGTTTAACTGGGGAACCCAGCTGGCCTCAAACCCCAGATCCCAAGCTGGGTGCTCCCCTGAAGCAGTGAGGCTGGAGGGGAAAATGCCAACTGCAGGCTGTGTTTCTGGAAGCTCCTCTCTGACTTGACAGGGAAAGACTGACCACAGAAAATGTACAGAATTGTTTTTCTCTGCATTCTCCTGAAATCTGTTGAACCGCTTTGCCTGTGGAGGGAGAAGAGGAGGGGTCATGTGGGGGTTGGGGAGGAAGAAATAATGGTGGCTCTGTTCAATGGAACTCCCCTAACAGACAGTTTATGTTGTTATTTTCCCCTTCCAAAGACATAGATCTGATCTGAAAATCCCGGGCTTAAAAGCACAGATGTTTAGTCTGTCACACAAATGTGGCATCATTCCAGCAAGTGGAACAGCTGGAGAGTTCCTGGTGAGTTCCGAGGAGCTCAGGCTGGGATGAGAGGAGTTAAAGCTGCTCAGTAACAGCTGCATCCCTCAACCAAATCACCTGAATCTTTCCTTCCCTTCCCTCCAGGTCTTCCCCTTTGTACTAAAGCAGCTTTCAGAGATGTTGCAGCTTCTCCTGTCCCTCAAAGCATCCTCTGGAGCAGGGGGAGAATCAGTGGTGGGGATAAAAACCAGGCTGGATGTTGTGAGGTGGTTTTGGGGGTCTTATCTCTGTGCCCAAATAGGTCAGGGAGAAGATGGTGTTGGATTTGTTCTGTCTCTACATTAATGTCACAGCCAGGGTGTGAGTTGGGATGGGTGGCCATTCATTTCAAACTCATTAATTTTAATTCCAGTCCATGCCAGCAAGGATTAAAAGTCACCCCACTGCTGATGTTCCTTCCTTGACTCTTAATAACTATCTCAGCATCTGCCATGAGTAACTGGTTCCTCCAGGTGGTTTGAGAGTGTCCCACACCTGAATCTGTGAGTGTCCCACAAAATCTGAGCTGTGTGTGTCACCTTCACTGCTTTGGAGCTGGGAAGGGATCAGAATTCCACTCAGGAGTCCTTTCTCTTCATTGCCATCCTCTGAAAAGTGGTGGTGGGGATATGGGGCTTTCCTTCAGTGAGGCAACAGGGGGCTCTTCAGAGTTAATCTCTTTCTTGCACTGCTCATGGGATAATTCATTAATTGAGAATGAAGATGCCACTATGTTTTCCAAGTCTGCCTTTCCTGCAGCTTCCAGGGTGGGAGATGGGGAACAGTCAGCATCCAAATGTATATTTGTACAAGCATTTGTACATTGGAGCATCAGGGATGTACAGAGGATATAAACAGATCCCGTAACTTCTGGAGAACTTGGGTTTTAAATCCAGGCAAATCACACCCAGAACCCATGGGATGCCTGTAAAGCTGTGGGGGAGAGGAGAAGAGGAAAGTACTCCACGAGGAGTAGAGGCTGGTTTGTTCATATTTAAGTTAAGGCACTTCTGAAAATCACATCTAGATCTCTGAAATTACACGGAGATGGTTCCTTTGAGAGCAGTGCCATTATGTGAGGCTGTTGTTAAGGTAGAAATAGAATCATGGACTCATTTAGGTTGGAAAAGACCTCTCAGGTCATTGAGTCCAACCAGTAACCCAGCACTGCTGTGTCCAAAAATAACTCTGTAATGAACTGACTGTTTGTAACACCCCTTTTGCTTTGAGTCTTAGATGTTGCCCCTTTTCATTCTGTAGAATTTTGATTTTAAACCTTGTGCACCTCCCAAAATGACATCATCTCCTTTTCTCCCTCCTCTTTGATACATCCCTGAATTTGTTTATGGAAGGATTGCAGGATGTCTTCCCCCACTGCTGTACAAGGATGGTTTGGGGTGCAACATCACCCATTTGGGATGAACCAATCCCATGGATAATCATCCAGGAGTGTGTCTGATTTGGGAGGGCACAGCTCAGAGATGGCTGTGTGTCCCTGAAGGATGGGACTGGATTTGGTATGGACTAAGCACAACAAGGTGGATTTGAGCCAGGATGGCCTCAGGATGCAATGGCATGGACTCAAGAGTGATGGCACTGAGCTGAGAGTGCAGGTGATTCACTGGAGGGACACGATGCCATCCTGAGGGACCTGGGCAGGCTGGGATGAGGGGCCTGGTGATCCTCACGTGGTTTAAACAAGGCCAACTGCAAGGTTCTGTGCCTGGGTTGGGACATTCCCAGGATCAGAACAGTCTGAGGGATGAATGGGTGGAGATCAGCCCTGCCCTGAAGGATTTGGGGGTGCTGGTGGATGAGAAATGAGCTCACAGCCCAGAAAGAGAATCCTACCCTGGGCTGTGTCCAGAGAAGGGCCAGCAGGCCAAGGGAGGGATCTTGTTCTCTGCTCTGCTCTCAAGGTGTTCCACCTCCAGTGCTGTGTCCAGCTCTGGAATACTCAGTACAGGAAGGACATGGAGCTGCTGGGGAGAATCCAGAGATGCTCCAAGGGCTGGAGCCCCTCTGCTCTGGAGCCAGGCTGGGAGAAGGGAAGGATCCAGGGAGAGCTCAGAGCCCCTTCCAGGGCCTAAAGGGGCTCCAGGAGAGCTGGAGAGGGACTGGGGACAAGGGATGGAGGGACAGGACACAGGGAATGGCTTCCCACTGCCGGAGGGCAGCGATGGATGGGATTTTGGGAAGGAATTGCTCCCTGTGAGGGTGGGGAGGCCCTGGAATGGATTTCCCAGAGAAGCTGTGGCTGCCCCTGGATCCCTGGCAGTGCCCGAGGCCAGACTGGAGCAACTTGATCAAGTGAAAGATGTCCCTGTCCATGTCAGGGAGGGGAAACTGAATGGTCTTTAAGGTCCTTTCCAACCCAGACCATGCCATGGCTCTGTAAAAACGAGATGAGTTTGTCAGGCCAGGCCCTTGCGCTGCCAAACACTGTCCTGGTCTGGAGCAACAGGGTTTGTGTTGTGTCCCTGCGGGCACAGAAAGCCCTCTCTGTTGTGTGGGAGCTCCTGTACCATTTAATGCCTGGTTTGGGGGGTCTCTTATTTAACTGCAACACTGAGGAGCCTTCTGTGTATTATGTTCCCATCCAAGAGCATGATGGAAATGGGTGCTTTTGTAGGAAAGCTGCTTTTCAAAGCCTTTTGAAAGGAACAGCGAAGACTTTCAAGGATGGGGATGTCTCGGCTGCTGTCGTCTCCATTGCTGTTGGAATGATTTGACCTGAGTGGAGGCTCTGTCCTTCCGGATGGGATTGGAGTGAATTTAATTCAGCGTAATTTTGTTTGGCTTAGGTGCTTAATGCAGGGGGATTTGAGCTCTGTTGTACCCTCTTAATGTTTATTTTCATATCACTAAAGTCTAAGTGACAAATGGTGATGTTTAGTGGCTGCTCAGGGAGACCGTGTTTATTGGGAAAAAAGCAAAATGGGTCATAAAAGTCGAATTCCAGCATTACTTTGACTCCGTTGTCTCTTTCATATACATCCCGTCTCTGCTGTCCTCAAGGAAACTTGAAATTCCCTCTTTTTGTCTTGTTTTGCACGTGAAATGGCCAGGATTCATCTCTTCACTTCTGCCTATGTGTGTCCAAAAATATTTGTGGTCCCAGTGTCAATACAATCTCCAAACACTTCAGAGAAGCTGTTCCTTCCAGCAGCTGCTGCTGTGGTGCCCCTGAGCACAGCAGCTCTCCCAGGCTTTTGGGCAGGTTTTCAGCACAGAATTGCCTCACAAAAAGATGGGAGCATTGTTTTGGTGGCCTCTGTATTTTTTGATTCGAGTTTTACTGGCAGGACGGAATAATTAAACTGGAAATTTGCTGGTTTTCATGGAATTGCCTCAGGAACTTGTTCTCTTTTGTAGCACTGGGTGACAGAGCAAGGAGGAATGGCTGCAAACTGACAGGGCAGGGTTAGAAATAGAGAAGAAATCCTTCCCTGTGAGGGTGGGGAGGCCCTGGAATGGATTTCCCAGAGAAGCTGTGGCTGCCCCTGGATCCCTGGAAGTGTCCAAGGCGTCTTTGGACAGGGCTTGGAGCAATCTGGGACAGTGGAAGGTGTCCCTGCCCATGGCAGGGATGGCACTGGATGGTCTCTAAGGTCCCTTCCAACCCAAACCATTCCATGGTTCTGTGATTCTGTCCTTGGAGATGATGCAGTGCCCCCATCCTTCACTTCAGGGAAGGACCTCAGGCTTCTCCTGCAGCTCCATCTAGAGGGGAGGAAGATGGGCTGGTCATGGAGGCTGGTGGCCTCTGGGGACCACCATGGCTCTGCTGTCCCCTCACCTTGCCAGGGCTGTCACTCATGCTTTTCCTGACCTTGGGGCCACTCCTGACCCCGGAGCCACGTTGCTGCTGGAAACCCTTGTGTTTAGTGGGGAGGACACCACAGCCAGACCCAGTTCCTTGCCCTGCTGGGAAGGAGCATTTCTCCACCAAACCCCAAAAGCAGAAGCAAGTGCTGCTCCCTTGGCTGAGGATGTGGGAACCACACTCAGCTGCCCTGCGGTTGCTTTTGGGGTGGTTTCTCAAGAGAAATCATTGTGGTTGGGGCCGGAGCTTTCCTGGAGAGGAGGTCCCAGCTGGACCTCTGCACTGTGGACCAACATCTCCATGGACCTCTGGGCTTTCTCCTCCATCTTCAGCTTTCCTGCCAACCATGGCCTTTGGTTTTATGTGATACTTTTATTTAAATGCCATCCTGGAGGGAAGAACACAACGGTGCTGAGTGTCAGGTCACTTTCCCTATCCAAATCCTAATTCTCCCCTTTTTTTATATATATAGGGTGCTCTGGAATTCCCAGCTACCCGACCGTGCCCAAAAAAAGGCTGTTTTAGACCTTAGCAACAGGGTATTTTTGTTCAGATTGTGTTTGTTCTCCTGTGAGAGCCATTGTTCTGCCCCATGCCTTGACCGCGTCGAAGGCTGGAGATAAAAGCCCTGGCTGACAATAATACAGTTGAGTTCAGCCTTTTGTTGGGGAGATGAAAATAGAGGATGAATTGTGAATAACATGGGAGGGCTAAAAGTCAGTCGTCCCAGGATGTTGGTTAATCACTTCAAAGATAAGGAGCTGCGTTTTTATTATATATTTTTCAGAACTCCTGAACGTGAGGTTTTGTGTTGGCATCAGCAGGGGCTTGTACCCACCATGGTGTTTAAAGCTGGTTCTTACAATTTTGTGTCAGCAGGAAATATGTTTATTGCAGTGATATTGGGTTTGTGGTAGGTTTATAGCAAAATCTATACATAATTTGTAATAGCTATATTGTATTAAGTTTATAATAGGTTTATAGATGTATAAATCACAGAAATTATAGAATCACAGGATGGTTTGGGTTGGAAGGGACCTTAAAGTTCATCCAGTTCCACCCCCTGCCATGGGCAGGAACACCTTCCACTGTCCCAGGTGGCTCCAAGCCCTGTCCAGCCTGGCCTTGGGCACTGCCAGGGATCCAGGAGCAGCCCCAGCTTCTCTGGGCACCCTGTGCCAGGGCCTCACCACCCTCACAGGGAACAATTCCTTCCCAATATCCCACCTATTCCTGCCCTCTGGCAGGGGGAAACCATTTCCCCTTGTCCTGTCTCTCCATCCCTTGTCCCAAGAACCTTTCCAGCTCTCCTGGTGTCCCTTTAGGCCCTGGAAGGGGCTCGAGCAAAGAGGCTCCAGCCCTTGGAGCATCTCCGTGGCCTCCTCTGGATTTGCCCCAGCACCTCCATGTCCTTCTGCTGTTGGGGATCCCAGGGCTGGACACAGAATCCCCTCCCTTGACCTCCTGGTCACATCCATAAATATATATTTTTATTTATTTATATATTTTTATTTTATTTATAAATATATTTTTATTTCATGTGTTTATAGCAGTAGCAATGAATGAAGGTGCCCAGCTTGGTTTGGCTCCATGTCCTGTTCCTACAGCATCGCTTTGTTTTAAATAAGGACACCCCTTTTGGGCATGGAAGATGGAAAGGAAAACAGGTGAAGAAAAGGCAGATGAGAAAAATAATTAGAATTAGAAAAAATGATAGAAAACAGATGGAAAAAAAAGGAAGAAAGTGGAAATAGAGCCATTGGAGGCAAGCAGGGTGTGATCATTTTTCGGGAGCATGGGCTGGATGAGAAGAAATATTTGGGAGACCGACCTGCTCAAAGTGCTGACAGTTGAGTGATAACAGGGATCACCCCAAAACCCCACAGGCCTTGGAAATCCTTTCCTTGCTGAGGGTATTTTGTGGCACTCTGGGCTACAGCTCCTTTTTGCCGAGATATTTATTTTCCAAGGGAGCTTCCTGCTCACATCAGCTCCTTGCAGGGCTCCTCATCCCTCCTGGCAGATCCTCCTTGCCCAGCTGCCCTCACCTGCCGTCCCTGTAATTGGCAATAATTTCCCTAAATGCTCACAAAAGCAGATGTTCTCTCTGAGGTCGCATCCAGCCGGCTTAAGCTGCTCTGGATACACGAGCACATGGCATTAAAGGACTAATTCCTGTAAATAAGCCTATTAAAAGGTTGGAAATAATGCCTCCAGCTGAACCATCAAATGCAGCTGAAACCCACTGGTTGTATTAATTTGTTTGTCCCAGTCCCAGGCCCGGGTGCCCTCGTGCTTGGCCAGTTGCTCCTATGTGGTGGTTGGTGGGTGTCTTGTATTGTTTCCAGCTAGTAAATCACATTTATAGGTAATTAACACTCCATCTAACACTTTCCCAGTATTGCTGGTGAGTGGGAGAAGAAATTGCTTCGTGCAGTTGTGAGTGGGGGACTCTGTGCTTTCAAGGCTTTAGGTAATGCTGCTGGAGAAAATAAATTTAATCTCACTTGTTTTCCTGCCTCAAAGCAGGGGATAAAAACGTGGGTCCCCGCTTCTTCTCCAGGTTCTGGATGTAAGAACCATTTTTTACAGTGAGAATGGTAAAACACTGGCACAGGTTGCCCAGAGAAGCAGTGGCTGCCCCATCCCTGGAAGTGCTCAAGGTTGGACAGGACCTTCAAGACCATCTCATTCCACCCCCTGCCATGGGCAGGGACACTTTCCACTATCCCAGGTTGCTCCAAGCCCTGTCCAGCCTGGTCTTGGACACTTTCAGCTCTTAAAAACTCTATAAAATCCATTAATTCACTTTTCCCTGGCCCCACTTGTTCAGCACCATTTCATCCACTCACTCGACTGATCATCCAAGAGAACGGAAAAATCGTGGCATTTTGATGAGCTGACTTTCTAAGGCAGCATCTCTCTGGGCTTGCAGCTCCAGAATTACCTGTCAGGCAATTTTCCTTTCACCTGGAAACACGCTCCGATGTCTTATTTGTGGATTGTGCTGAAAAACAGTTGTGTCTGGCAGCACAAGTGCTCCAGTCAGACTTTTCAGCTTGAAGCCTTCAGCAGAAGACGTGCCTCGCAATGCTTTTGGCACTCTCGTGAGTCAGGGAGGAAAACGCTTCAAATCCAGTTCCCTTCGTTTGCAAACCTTGTTTGTAAACCCTCGCAGCCACTGGGAAAATCATGATTTTGGTGTATCTGGAAAGCAGGGAAACACAGTTCATGAGAGATGCAGGGGATGCCTCCCTGGCCCTGCTCCGGCTGTCACCATTTGTACCTCATCCTCAACCCTTGTTTTATTTTTCCCAGTCTAATACATGCAAATATATGTAAAGAGTAAAGTCTGTTCCACCGAGTCTTGCACGTTTGTTCAAAGAGGAGGAAAACAAGTCGATTTTTGCAGGGAATTTGCAGGCTGAATTTTTAAGACCTGTCTAGATTTAAAAAATAAAAAGACCCAAAAAGCAGCTGTGCTGACCGAGGTGATTCTTCCCGGCGTCTGTTTTCCCCGCGCTCGCAATCGTAATGTCATTAATATGGAGCTTTTGGAGAACTGGAGTATATCCTAATTAGCAGCCTCTGATTTTTTTTTTTTTTTTGCCTTCCCTAGTTTCATAATCAGTGATCTCGGCTACACCACAAGTGTTACTGTGGCAACAGGGCTGAACCGAGCAGCGGTGCAGAATCACCGCAGGTAAAGCGCGGTGATTTCACGGCTCCGCGGCACTTTCTGAGCCCGGGGGCTGCTCCGTGGGACGGGCTGGCTGCTCCCTGCACCTACAGGTGTCCCGGGTGGATTTCAGGGTAAGCACAACCACGGAGATTAAAGCTGCATGACCGTAACGCATGCGTTTTAATTGGGGCTGAGCCTGTGTAATGAGATTTTTAAGGCTGTCATGCGAGCGATCCCCCTCCGACACCTTTGTTTTAAGTAGGGTGCTCCGAGCCCTCACTGCCTGAATGCTCCCAGCTCGATCTCGGCGTGGAGCTGGGACTTCATCCTGGTCCTGCAGAGAGGGCTGAGCCCAAATGCCGGGCTTTTTTTTTTTTTTTTGGTGGGGGTTTCTTTTATTTTAAACCTCGTTTCTCCTCCCCACGCAGCGTTCTCTCTCTCTCCAAAAGGCGTTTTGCTAGGTAGGGATGTTGTCATGCTGAATAATGGCCATCCTTCATCCCGACTCCTCCATCAAAAGCAACCTTTTCATAGCTGGAATGTGAACTGAGCTCGTGTTTCCTTTGTACACGAGCCTGGGACTTAGGAGGGGACACCCTACAATGGGATATTTAAGGAAATACGTTCCTACGTGCCTTGACTTTTTTTTTTTGTTTTGTTTTGGTTATTAATTGATGGTTTTGAATAATGAGTTGAGCCACCTTCTCCCGTGCCTCTCCGTGGTTGTTCTCCGCTTCCCAGTGCCGTGTTGAGGCTGCAGAGCTGATCCCATGGGGAAAGCACACCAGGAGAGTGGTCTTGTACCAGCCAGGGGTTTTTCCAAGTGTTTCTTTGGTAGGTCTGTGTTAATCATCCCAGAGGAGGTCTCTTCTCCCTCTGGCCTTGGCAGCACAGCTCCTGCTGCCCCCCATCCCTCACCTCCACCCCAGCATCTTCCTCCTGCTCAAGGCTTGGAGTTGGTCCTTCACCTTCCTCCTCCCTGCCCTGACAGCTCCCTCAGGCTCAGCTCTCTCCTCAAAACTTCCCCTTCTCTTGGCTCTCGCCTGTCCCACCTCTGTCCTTTAGGGAACCCTCTCCAGCTGTTCATTCTCCAAGGCTACAGGCCCAGGACGCTTTTCATCCCCTCCATCTCTCCCTTAATTTGTTCCCCAAGCCATCCCAGTTTATCCTGCAGTAGCAACCAGCACATATTCCCACGACCACACATCTGTGGCGCCAGGAGAAAAAGAGTGGCTGAGGGCAAATTAAACCTGTCCTAATTATGAGAGTTATTAGGAGAATTATTATTATTAGGAAAATAATTTGTATTTGTAGTTCTTCCCCTCCGAGGCACCTCGGGCACTTTCCAGGCGGTGGCTGTGGCAGGGGTGCCCTTCCATGGAGGGCCTTGGTCTTAGAAGTGCCACAGATCTGCACCCCTGGATGGAACCTCATCCCCTGGCTTTTGCTTCCATATTTTTAGCATGAGACCATCAAGTCTGTAGGCTCTTTGTTAGTGTTTGCTTGTTTTTAAACATGCAGGGACAGATTTCTTTCCTAAAAGCAAAATAATACGGAAGAGTAAGGTCTGACATGCCACTTACAGGGTATTAATTGTGGGGATTGGAGCTGGATGGTCCTCAAGGTCCCTTCCAACCCAAACCATTCTCTGGTTCAGTGACTGGCACCCACTGTCAACATTTCTGCATCTTTGTAGGAAATTGAACTATTTCGTGTCCCAAACATATCCACATTTATTGTTTTTCTCTGGGGTTTTTTTTGCTGAAAACCTCATCAGTTTGTTTTTCAGTTCCAGAAGCGTTTGGACAATGCTCTCAGGCACATGGTGGGACTTTTGGGGTTGTCCTGTTCAGGATCAGGAGTTGGACTTGTTGATCCTTGTGAGTCCCTTCCAATGTCCTGCACAGTGTAGGGATCTCCTGCTCAGTGCTGGGAGCTTTCTTATTCCCCTGTGAGCTTCAATCCCTGCAGCTTTGCTGTCTGAAAAGTTTGCAGGACAGGCAGTTACAGAATCACAGAGTGATTGATTTTGGAAGGAACCTCTGGAAGTCACCTGATCCAACCTCCCACACCAGCAGAGCTGCCAGATCCGGCTGCACAGGGTGGTGTCCAGACAAAGTTTGAATATTTCCAAGGAAGGAGACTCCACACTGTCCTTGGGCTACCTGTGCCAGCATTTTGTCACCACCACAGCCAAAATGTGTTCCCTGGTGTCCAGAGGGGACAGTGTGTGCCCATTGTCCCTGCTCCTGTCCCTGGGCACCGCTGGCAAGAGCCTGGCTGTGCCCTCTCTGCACCTCCCTGCAGGTGCTGATGGACAGGGATGAGGCCCCGGAGCCTTCTCTGCTCCAGGCTGAGCAGTCCCAGCTCTCCCAGAGATGCTCCAGTGCCCTCACTGGGCTCTCCCCAGTCTGTCCTTGTCCCCCTTGTCCTGGGGAGGCACAACTGGCCCAGTGCTCCAGGTGTGGCCTGAGCAGAGGGGAAGGATCCCCTCCTGGCCCTGCTTGGGGAATCTCCTTCCAGGTTCTGGCTGGTGAACACCTGATCCTCATCCCCCCACAACACTTCACACACGTTACTGCTGCCAGAGGGGCTTTGAGAGAGGCTCACCATGGGATGGGTTAACATCTCACTAAAGTTCATATCCATGGGAAAGGCTCATCCTGGTTCAAACTAGCACTTTTTAACATTATCCTAACAGCGACAGATGTTTCTAGGTGCCCAGAAATCCAGGTGGGAATAGGGTTGGGTTTCTCCTTGCAGTTCTCATGGGGTTACTCTTTGAAAGACGAGTGTGTGTTCACCTGTTGGACTGAAGGACAAGAAGATGCTTCAAGGACTGGAGTCCATCTGCTCTGGAGAAAACAGGGAGACCTTCAAGCACCTTCCAGGGCCTAAAGGGGCTCAGGAGAGCTGAAAAGGGACTTGGGACAAGGGCCTGGAGTGATGGGACATGGAGGAATGGCTTCACACTGCCAGAGGGCAGAATAAAGTGGAGAAATTCATTAATGTGAGGATGTTAAAGCCCTGGCACAGGGTGCCCAGAGAAGCTGTGGCTGCCCCATCCTTGAAAGTGTCCAAGGCCAGGTTGGACGGGGCTTGGAACAAGCTGGGACGGTGGAAGGTGTCCCTGCCCGCAGCAGGAGGTTGGAACTGGATGATGTTTAAGGTGCCTTATGAACCATTCCATGAGCAAATCCTGATGTGCAGGAAAGCAGAGATTTGTGGAAGGCTGAGCAGGTGGAGAAAGCCAAGCTCCAGGCCCTTCCTCCTCCTCCTCCTGCCCCGTTCCGTACAGGGGCTGTCGCTCGTGTGGAAGCCGCCTGTTTATTTAAAAGAAGAAAAAAAATAAAAAGAAGAAGAAAACTAAATGGATTTTCAGAAAGGGTGAATGGCTGCTGTGATTCATCTTTTCTGGTGAAGAGTGGAACAGCAGAGGGTGGGGGAATAATGTTCAGTGACACATCAAAGGCCTCGCTTCAGCTTCGGAGACACATGCGAGGAATTAGTCACTGCGTTTTAGTGCAACAAAACCCTTTTTCCTCCCTAAATTCAATTCTTTCCCCGTGATGGCCAACTCGCCGCAGCCCTCGGCTATTCCATGTGTGTTTTGACATCCTTTGCATCTCATCCAGCTCGAGAGATTTGGGGTTATGATGAAGGCCCCCTGCTATCAGACAAACTCCTCTGCTGTGGATCACAGCTCCAGCGAGAGGCTGGAAATCCACAAACAGGATTTTAAAGGAGCAGGGAGGGGGAGAGGGAATGGCAGGTTTGTTTTCCAGGGTGGCTGAGCCATGCTGGTGGCTTGCTGCCACCAAAAAGAATTTAAAAAATGACCTTTTTCCCCTTTCTTTATGCTCATGCTTGTTCTCGCCCTACTGTCTGCTGCTTCAAAGAGCCAACTTTGCTCCCAGTTCTGCACCCTCTCCCCCTGCCAACAAAAAAAAATGGAAAACTGAACATTATTTATATTTTTCACTGCAGCCAGCACGAGGCAACCAGGCAGTCTCAGTTGAGCCACTGCCTTTCAGCATCCTCCTGATGACAGCAGGGATTTCTGGGGTCCTGGGGAAACTGGTTAGAATTCAGGTTGTGTCTCCTCAGTGCACACAGCAAAAGATTGCCTCATTTTCCAGGAATTAGGAATATGTCAGAGGTGGAGGTAAATCCTGCCTTTGATTGTGGACGGCTGCATCCGGGTTGGATCTGGGCACTTTCTGCAGAATAAACTCTTAATTATTTGCATTTTGGAAGCACAGCAGGGTGATGCTGCAGCCTGACCCCCCTGTAGCACCAACGCAGGCATTTTGAAGCCACTTACTACTTTATAAAGAGATTATTTCCTTTATTCCCCCCCTGGCATCAATCTTCTTGACAAGACCTGCTTCTTTCAAAACAACCTCAAAATCCAACCAAGATCCCGAGCAGGAAGAGTACAGCGCGCATTATCTATCTATACATAGATTAAAAAATACACAGATATATATAATATTTATAGGCACACCAGCGGCAATTACCGATGTTTCCAAGGCTGATCTTTGATAAAAAGCAGGTCTCAGATGAAGCCAGGGTGCAGAGCATCCCGAGCCTGCGGAGCAGCGGTGCCGGAGCTGGCTCCTTTCTCCTGGGCAGAGCCGGCGCCCTGACGTCAGGGTGTTTTTCTGCAGAGCTCGCAGGATGTTGCAGCCGGCCAAGAGCTGTGTTTATGTTGATAACATTACAAGTATTTCCTCTCCGTTTCCGAAACCAGCAGGGAGGGAGCCGAGGGGGAAGGGAGACTCGGGTTTCTCCAGCTTTTGGGGTAGGACTCTGGAGGCCTTTTATGTTAAGGAGCGGGGGAACGACGGACTGCTGGCATTTATTTATGCTGCTTTTGGGAATTGGGAGTGTTCAAGAGCAGGGGCTGGGAATTGGGAGCTGGGCTGGCGCAGCCCTCCCCCGGCAGGGCTCTTCGCCTGCTCCCTGCTCCGGATCCGGTTTTAAGGTGATAAAGCAGCTCTGGCAGCTGATTGCTGGTCACAGGGACAGCTCCAGGGATTTGGATTTTTGGGGAATGTTGTGCACAGAGAGCTGGGATGCTCCCAGCATCTCATTCCTTCTGACAGTCGCAGCAATAAAGCCATAAAAACTCAGGTTCTGCACGGACTGTCCACATCCAGCTTTCTTCACGAAAACGGGGCAAGGCTTGGGAAATCCAGCATTATCTCCCCTTGCCAAGCCTTTCCTCCTCCTCCTCCTGCAATCCACTCATGGATCAATGAACTGATTAAATGCAGAATCAAGGGGGGTTTAGAGCTCCCTGCCCGCTGATGTAATCCCAGAGCTGTGCTGCTGGCTCAGCGAAGGAGGGACCCTCATTGATGGCTGGGCTTGATGAGCTTAAGGGTCTTTTCCAACCTAAATGATTCTGTGATCATCCCCCCATCCCAAAGGGGCTTTGCAGCCAGTCCAGGAATCTCCTGAGCTCTCATCCGTGTAGCAATCACAGTTTATGGAAATAAGCCCAAATTCTTTTATCCTTTGTGGGTTATTTGCTGATAATGGAGAGCAGAGAGAGGATTCACAGCTCTTCCTTCTTTCCTCCCACCCTCCGTGTCCTGCTTTGGTATCAGGGGAAGGTGTGGTGAGGATGTGGGGAGGCTCTGGCACAGCTTGCCTGGAATGGGAGCAGAAATGGGATGAGTGGGACTCCAGATGAATGGGGACCCTAAATTAATGGGGTGTTAAATGAATGGGAATGGCAGACGAATGGGATTCCAAACGAGCAGGATCATGAATGAACAGAAACACAAAGGAATGGGAATCCCAAATGACTGGGGATTCCAAGTGAATGGGATCCCAAAAAAACAGAACTCAAAGTGAATGGGAATCCCAAATGCACAGCATCCCAAATGAATGGGGATCCCAAATGAAGGGGAGCACTTGTTTGGAGAAACAAGCTGGGGGAAGAGAAAGGAGCCATATCCATCCATGTGAATATTCATCCAAACACAGCAAATGGTGACGTTTTTCCTAGCAGTGCTCCCAGAAGATCCAAGTCTTTCCCTTCTGTTGTGTCCTTGCTGTGGCAGTGATGGGCACCCAACAAGGGAAGTGGTTGTGATGACAAGACCTTGGTGCTTTCATCAGCCCTTGTGAAGTTTTCAGAACATCTCGGTGTTTTCATTTCCATTTTCCAGAGTTTCAGTGTTGGCTTAGCTTCCTCCTGCTTTGGCACGTGAGTCCCATCAGGATGAGCACCTTAGTTCTGTGGAATTCCCCAGTGGGATGCTTGGACAATCTGTGTTGTTGCAAGTCACAAAGATCATAGATTTATGGAATGGTTTGGGTTTGAAGGGACCTTAAAAACCATCTTGTTCCACCCCCTGCCATGGGCAGGGACACATTCCATTATCTCAGGTGCCTCCAATCTCCATCCAACCTGGCCTTGGACACATTCAGGGATCTGGGGCAGCCACAGCTTCTCTGGGCACCCTGTGCCAGAGCCTCCCCACCCTCACAGGGAACAATTTATTCCTTATACATATTGGATTTTCTCCCCAAAGTCAAACCTGTGTAGACCAGGCTCATCTCAGACTCTGGCAGGCGTCTGACCAGGCTGAGTGGGGTGTGTTAATCACCAAGAGTGGAACTTGTCATCAAACCATCCAACTACTGGCTGTGGGTTTCTCCCGACATCCCACCCTGGAGCACAGCCTGGGGGAGGCATCGCAGGGCCAGCGCTGCTCTCACCAGGGACAGGAGGACTGAATCAGTTCTAATTCATGCAGACAGATATTTTGACTGGTGATGAAACCTTCTGGAATGCTGACTGCTCGCACCAGTGGGACCCTTGGAGAAAGCCCTGCCCTGCTTGCAGCAGCAGGGACGGAGCCTACGGAAAGCTCTTATCTCCGGAGCTCGGTTTCCTTCTGGTCCAGGGTTTGTCTGACCTTTTGGTCACTGAGTAAGGTCGATTTTTGCCAGGTTTTCTTTTGGAGGGGGAGGAAAAACATGTAAGTAGGTGGTGCTGGTGGGAGGACACCCCCGGGTGGGGCGGGAGGATCTTGAATTGCTGATAGGGTTTCCAGCGCGGGGATGACTTCAGCGTTGTCCTCCTGCCCGGAGTTTGGGATGGGTCTTGATGAAGCAGATTTAAATAAATAGAAGAAGCACAAACAACGCAAGATCTATTAGAGGAGGAGGGAATAAAACCCGTTCTTGGCAGCGCCTCAGGTTGACTTGGCAGTGAGATCTCACTGCTCTCTCCCAGGAGATCCTGGAGATGCAACTGGACACGGGAAAAAAGCCTGAAGGACGGGAGTCATGCGGCAGCTGCTGGACCATGGCACGGAGCAGAGCTGTGTCCGAGCCCTCTCAGGGCTCAGAGCAGAGGAGAGGTGTTGGCCCATCCTTGGAAAGTCCCATGGCCACGTGCTGGTCTGGACTTGGCAGCTCTGGGCTCTGTCCTGGCCAGCACCATGACGTCTCACATCTCCGGGCCTCTGGATCCGTAGGTGTTTGGGAGGAGATAACCATACCTATTTCTCAGGAGCTCTCTGAGGTCTCCAGAGGGAAGAAATCACCATAAAAATCTTGTATTAGAAAGGGCTGGGGGAAATGATATTTAAAATCTTGTATTAGAAAGGGCTGGGGGAAATGATTGTACTGATGTCATCATTCTGTAATTTTGCTGGATGTTTCCTGGGAAGCACGTACAGTATGGGTGTGCAGCCTGTGCTTGCCCATCCTGGATTATTGGTGGGTGTTTGTTCTGTCCACATTCATGAAGAATCCAGCGGGGTTTGAATGGAGCTGAGTGTTCTGCCCCTGCCCAGAAACATTCCAGGGGGAGTTGAACTCTTCTTCATTCCTGCCTCCACTTCTGGGGAATTTGGGATCAAGGCTCTTTGCCGTGGTCTTCACCTAAATTGCATTTGAGTTTGCTCAGAGTGCAATGATTTGCAGACCACTCTATGAAGAATTTATTAATCTCCTTTAAGACCAGATACTTGGTTTTAGTGCTCAGCTTGTTCCTCTCGTGCTCTCCCAGTGTTCACCCATTCCCTGCTTCATCCATGGACACCTCTGCTGCTCCACCAGACTGGGATCTCTCTGTGTTCTTTTCCACTGGGGTCATATGAACTCACCCATAAATCCTTCCCATCCAGATGCCTGCAGGGCCTCCAGCCACACATCCACTCCTCCCTCCCAGCTCTACAAGATGCACAGCAACCTCCCCACCTTGGATTATTCTGGGGTGATGTTGCACGAGGGTTCAAATAAGTGTTCTGTGCTTTTCTCCCCAGGTCAACATGGATTTGTGGCTCTTTCTCCTTTTGCTCGGAAGTGCCCTGATAAGTGTAGGTGCTAACAACGTTACAACAGGTAAACTGTGCTCCTCATTCTCCTTTATCCCATGTTTAGGATCAAAGAAATGAGTGTGAACATGCTCAGTGTCTTATTCCTTCTGCCTTCCACGTAACTGTAACATGGAATGTTGGAAAGAGGGTGATGAGCTTCAGGTGCTCATAAATGGGGCTCACAGGTTTAGCTCTGACTGATATGGATCCTCACCTCCTTAGGGTCTCTCATGTTTGTACCTCTCCATAAATAGCACCTGTTCAGGTTATATTTTTATGCCATTTGCATCACCTGCTGTGCAGAGCATTCCCTGCCCTGCGCTCGGGATTTGTTGGTTGTTTTATCCTTGTAGTTACAATCACATGAATCTCCTAAAGCACCTAAACCCCCTCAGTGTCACAGAAAAGAATCTCACAGAGGTTCCCCCTGTGCTTTTCCCTTCTCAGAGCCACCCACAACAGCGTCCACCTCCCCCAGGAGCCCCCCCAAAGCTCCCGCACAAGGTCCTGAGGATGGGACCGCGCCCAACACAAACAGGCTCAACATGAGCACTCCAGGGACTGTTCCTACCACGGCGCCAAAGCCTCTTCCAACCACAGCTGCCAGGATCTCCCCCAACGCCACCACTGGCAGCCTCAACATCTCCTCCACCTTGGGGACAACCGTGCCTGTGCCTCCAGCCCCGTCCCTGCTCCCCAGTGTGACATCGTTGGCTCCCAGCACCACTGTCCCCAGCACGGAGGCGGAGACCACGGAGAGGAATGTCAGCATGGTGATGACAACGCAGGAGACCTCTTCTGCTTCCCACAATGGTAGGCACCTCCCCCACCTCTTCTTCTCCTGCCTCTGGGTTTGTTTCTTTTGTTCTGCTGAGCAGAACGGAGCAAGAAAACACTTTGGGGTCAATTCCATGCTGATGCGAAACAATAGAACTCCCTGAATGGCCCAAATCAAAGGAATTTGTCTGACCAAAGGTTTAGGCCAAGATTATCCAGTGAAAGATGTCCACAAGTGTTCTAGATGGTCTCTGCTTCCAGCCCCAACTGTTCTGTGATTCTCTCATTACATTATCAATTTTCCCCCATGACTTGGGAGACTTTAATCTTTGAAAGGTCCAGATGAGTGAGAGTTGTCTCTGTTGCCATCCAGATCTCATTCCCCTCTTGGCACATCAGGAAAGTGACCCCATGAGATATAGTTTGGCTGCTCAGTGCAGGTTTAGAGCAAAAAATCGGGCAAAAAGAGGCTGAGGTGACCAGAAATCTGTGCTGAGCTGACTTTTCAGCCATTTCTTGCTCATTGCATTGTTTGAGACCCAGTTTTGGTACTGCATGTCTCCAGATTGCAACAGGAAGATGGCAGTGCCTCCTAGACTTGGGATTTAGTGGAAAAACAGGATTGGTGACTTGGCTGTGGATTAGAAAACACTGAAACGAGATAATGGTGGAGTTAATGCAGGGAGGTGTCGAGTTTGTATTCCTTAAGAACGAATTTCCCAAGGGGTGTTGGCTTTTGGGTGTCTCTGCACATCAGAGAGATGTGTGTGCCCTGTTCCTCTGGGGATCTTTGGAATCCACAGCCCCTGAAGCTGCAGAGGATGGGATGTGGCTGAAGGGAGGTCACAGCCCAGCTGTCGTAGTGCTCTGCCACCCCTGAGCTCATCCAGCTTCCTTCCCAACACAAATCCTTTTTTGCAGAGTGAAGGAGTCCAGCGTAGCCTTAGACACACAGTGGGGCAAGTTTGGAATAAATGCAGCCTTCAAATGGGAGAGATGGAGAAAAAAGCCTTAAGTGCTGCTAAAACCTGGATTTTGTCATATGATTTCTGCCTATGGGGAGGCTGAATTTATTATTTTTGTGTGTCCACTGCCTTTTTGTGACTTGGGCTACCTGGTGCATGCCACGATGCATTGGCCATTGCACCATCAAGGCCAGAAGTGGCTTCTCACTTGATGTCACTCCTGAGAACAAATGACCAAACATAATTCTTTATCTCAAGTAATTTGTCAAGGCACAAAATCAGTTTTGGGGCTGCCCTTGCCATGAGATTTAACAGGAAATGTGGGGGTTATTCATGGAGGAATTAAGTGGTGCTCGAGAAGGGGACTGGGGCAGAAGGTGACACCTTGTCCAGGCTTATCCAAACCCACCAGGACTGTCCTGCAGCTCTTGTCACTCAGCTCATGGCCACAGCCATGCCAGCAGCACTGCCCAGGAGAGCCAAGCTCTGCTCTCCCTGGCTCGGGTTTGTTCCAGTGTCCTCTGGATGAGACATCCAACCCAGCAGGTAGAGACTTCCCTTGGATGCTCCTGCCCCCATCCTGAGCCCAGCTGCTCCTAATTGAACTCTTGGCTCAGCCACTCTCTTAAAATTATGCCCCAGTGCTATCTCCTGATATTTAAGTGCTAATGAATTGCACCAGTTGCTTGCTGGTTGTGGGTTTAAACAGTAAGTTGTGTTTAGTGATGTTACAGCTTGGCTTCAGCTCCCTGTTCTGCTGATAAAAACTTGGGATTTGTTCCTTTTTCCTTACTCAGAAATTCATTTTAACATCCTGCTTTTATAGCTGGTGTTTTAAAGGAAAGATTTACAGGCAGATGATGAGAGTTACTAAATCTGTTCCTGTCTTGGTCTTTGATCCTTCCTGACTTATTAAAATGTCTTGTTCCTTTGTTGCTAAGAGACTTTTGTTTTCTTTTCCTGCAGGTAACTCTGACAGAAGAGGTAAGAATGTTACATTTCATTGCTCTTTAGTCAGTAAAAACATTTCCAGAAGCGTTCTGCTATTAGAGAGCTCTCCTTAGGACTTCCAAATGTGCTTTTACGAGGCCTCTCAAGCTTTTTAGAAGAGCTGGTGACACGCTGATGTCTTAATTTCTGTTGAGCTTTTCCTTTTAGAACGAAACAATCCCATTGCAATTTGTTTGTGTCCTATTAGATACGAATTATTCCTGCTCTGAGAATGTCAGCACGTCCCTAGAGCTGGATGGCCAAAGTCTAAAAAGCCATTCAGGAAATTTCCTTTCATTTTTTGGGAGGGTTTTTGTGCTGCTGAATTGTCTTTATTGACTGTGACTTACGCGATTTGATCCAAACCCATCCTGCAGATGATGGGAATAATTATTATTCTCCTTCACCCCGCTGGCAAGCAGTAACACAAATCCATTTCTTGTAAGGGAACAGCACTTCAGGGACATTTTTCCATCTCTCAGCTCTGAGAACTGGCATCTCTAGCAGAATATTTGCAATTACTCGTGGCTTTAGCACTCCAGGAGCGGGCAGAGCTGGGCTGGCTCCCACCTGGAGGAATGAGCTGCCCCTGGGTGTTTTCATCCTGGCTCAGATGGGTTTGCAGCTTTGCAAACTCTGCCTGCAGTGCCTGGCTCCCCCAGCTCCTCAGCCCTGCCTGGCAGCACACAAAACAAAAAAACAAAAGGGGTGCAGGTCTCAGGGAGCTCGTTTGAAATTGTGACTGAGCCTGTGCAGAAATGCTCGGTGTAATTCCCTCAGATCTGGCCTGGCTTAGGCCTGGCTTTGTGCTCTCTCTGTCGTTCCTAATTCCTTGCCCTGTGGGCAAAGAAACATGAAATGGGAATAAATCTGACTTCTTAACAATATTTAATATTTCTAATATTAATATAGATATAGTTAGGAAATCAGATGAAATAAGGGACTTTTTACAAGGGCAGATGGGACGGGGGAAATGGCTTCAAAAGGGAGAATAAGTTTAGATATTGGGAATAAAGTCTTGACTGTGAGGCCCTGGCACAGGATGCCCAGATTTGTGGCTGCCTCATCCCTGGAAGTGTCCAAAGCCAGCTTGGATGGGGCTTGGAGCAGCCTAGGGTGGTGGAAGGTGTCCCTGCATGTGGCAGGGGTGGAATGGGATGATCTTTGAGGTCCCTTCCAACACAAACCATTCTGTGACTGGTTTTGGGGCAGATGTTGCCAGTTGTGAGCAGGGATGGCTTTCTCAGCCCTCTTCTGCAGGGAACAGGGTATAGACACCTATAGAGCACCTCTGTGTCCAGCTGGGACATATCCTCAGCACACAGGAGGGTTTGGTGGCTCCTCAGAGAGGCCAGGACAAGATTTACTTGTCGGGAACAACGGGAGACAAGCACATCCGATGATGATCAACAAGTCTCAGTTTATTATCAACAACTCTGTTCTTTATATAGATACAATAATGAGGCTCATACATATTGCAAGGCTAAGCTCATCATTGGTCTCTTAGCTAAAAGTCATCTCCGCCTATTCGTATGTTATTGTGGTCTGCAGGTGTTGAGTTCTCTCCTTTTTCCCGCACATCCTGTTTTCGCTCTATGCAAAGATACCTTGCCCAGTGTCCTTGCCACTTATCACTTAACTAGCTGAATTACGGCCGTGCTCTGCTAGCCAGCTTCCCACACAACTCTCCACATTTACTCATCCCAATCCCTTCCCAGCTCTGCACTGCAGAGCTGTGGGAGCAGAACATTGAGTCCTTGTCCCTTTTCCGAGTGAATTGGCAGCCCCAGGCCCTCAGGCTGGGGCTGGAGCAGGGCAGGAGCCGTGTGGGGGCTGGCACAGCTCAGCAGGGCTGGCAGGGCAGGGATGGAGCAGTTGGGACCCTCCAGTCCTGCCCGGGCCGTGCTGGGTGAGCCGTTAGCGGTGCCCAAGCTCTGACTCCCCATCCCGCCAGATGTGAGCAAAGAACAACTGCAAAAAAACCCCCAAAAAACCCCAAAACCTCCAAACACCCTGCAGCCTGCTGCCACAGCCACCCCTGAGCTCCTATCTGCATCCTGCTGCCACAGCCACCCTGCCCACAAGTCACACCGCTCACAAATCACCCAGCAGCTCCAGCCCGGCTCAGCACGGGTTAGGCTGAGCTTAACTCCCACCAAGGCAGGAAAAGGTGGCCCAACGGTGGCTGAACCCCACAGTTTTTGGCAGGGCAGGTCTCCTTCCTCTCCTGCAGCCAGGAGGGAGGTGGTGGCTGTGCTCAGAAGTCTCCATGAGAGGCAAGGACTGGCTGAGGTTGGGCCAGGACCAACCTGTTCTTACTTTTGGAAAGTGTCGAGGTGGGGAATGCCAAGGCTCATCAACTATTGAGGTGTGCAGGAGGCAGAATTCCCAAAAAATTCCTTTTGGGCTGTGGGAGGTGCTGCCTCATTAGGGCAGCAGGGAGATGGAAAGGACAGAGACATTCAAAACCAGGATATTTTGATTTTTTTATTTGCCGCGCCAACTCATTGCCTTAAAATCATGTTTTAGTAGAAATAACATTCCCAGACCTCACACCACAGAGGGACAAGCACAGAAATACAACCAGAGTGCCCCTGGAAGGCTCAGAGATGGACAAAATAAACCCCACCTAAGGAAATCTGGCTGAAATTGCTGAGACACATGGAGCAGGAATCTGCAGGGAAATGGAGGCACAGAAGGTGGGAAGAGGGGGTCGTGCCCTGCAGCCTCTTGGGGCTGTGTGGTGGCCCCCTCAGACAGGAGGGAGCTGATGAAAAATGGAAATAACCCCAGCTGGCATGGCTGGCATCCACATTTATCTGAAAAAATGCCCTTCAGGGCCATTTTCCTCCCTCTGGTTGAAGCTGCTTGGCTTCCAACCCATCTGGGTGATTTGCCAGCCCCGACCACTGATTCACTGACCTCCAGCACAAGACACAAATGGCTTATTTAAAAGGAAAAAAAACCCAAAACTGTTTGTGGGTCGTGGAGGATGGGAATGTTTCAGACTGATCTAAGTGGTTTTGCAAGGGAGTTGTGAGGTAGCTGCCCTTGAGGAGCTTCTGCAAGTTGGATCACACTCAGTGTGGAGGTATCTGACATCTCCTGCTCTCTAAACTCTGTATTTCCAGGGAGGGAAGAGCAGAGGGTTGGACTGGATGGTTTTTGGAGGTCACTTCCAACCCAAATTATTCTGGTTGGGTTGAAAGGGATCTTAAAACTCATCCAGTTCTACCCTCCTGTCATGGGCAGGGACACTTTCACTGTCCCAGGTGGCTCCAAGCCCTGTCCAGCCCGGCCTTGGACATTTCCAGGGATCCAGGGGCAGCCACAGCTTCTCTGGGCAGCCTGGTCCACACCAAAGCTCACCCTGGAGGGGTTCAGGTCCCAGGTGCTGCAGGAAGCTTTGTCCTCTCATCCTGTTTGACAAGGAACTGGAAGCAAAATCATGGTGTTAGAAATGTTGTATCTGTGGGATCTTAAAAAGGCCAATTTTCACGCATTTTAATATAAAGTTCCTTAGCATATTTTAACAGCCCAGTCCCAGCTTTCTCCATGACTTTCCATCTGCAAGGTCACAACTTCACAGTGACCAACTCTTGGAGGAGATTGAGGTGCTCTGAGTGGTGGTTTCAGGGTTTCATCTGGCCTGGGAGTGCCTGAGGCTCGTGGTGCTCGTTCAGGTCCTTTTCTGTCTTCGCTCTCAGACTGAAAAAAATGCAACATCACTCGAAACTGTTTATTATTTATTATGTTTTTATTACTAATATCATCATCAGAATTGTTCTTCAAGCAGAAATTGCAGAACTCTACCCCTAGATGTTTTCCAATGTCCCATAACCACACCTTTCTCTTCCTCTTGCAGATGAGACTCCCATTATAGCTGTGATGGTGGCCCTGTCCTCCCTCCTAGTCATAGTATTTATTATTATTGTCCTGTACATGTTGAGGTAAGAGCTGCTTCAATGCTGGGCTCCCTTGTTTGGCAGAAACAATTCCTGAACGAACAGGAATGAGCCTTTTGTGCTAAAGGCTGACACAGCTGCTGCTTTCAAAAGAAACCTGGCAAGGACCATGAATGAAAGTGGTGTTTGGGGTTATCTGGTGAATGATGATTGTTCCTTTCTCTGCAAGGCTGCTCCTCGTGTGGGGGGTTCCTGCTCAGCCTCTTAAAAAGTCACATTTAGCAGGGCAGGTTAAAACTGAAGCCCTGTCAGTGGGGGGAAACAGGTGAGGTTTCCTTGTGTGGCTGCAAATGATGGGTTGGGTAATCCAGGGAGGCTGAACACAGCCACAAATCCTTTCCTTGTGTTATTCCTTGATTCCCATCTTGATATCAAGCAGGATCCAACACTCAAATTCAACTTTGGGTGCCAAACCTTGCATGGTCCCTGTGCACCTTTCACTGTGTTAGGTGGTGCTGTAATTGGAATTACAGCATAATAAAGCCTTCTTAGGTCCATTTTTTTAAAATCCAAGCATCTGCCCTGCTCAAAATGAAGCCTTCCCAGCTCCTGAAAGCATAATTAAAAGGGTCTTTATTCACCTGCAGTAAACATTTTAATTTACTCACCAGTTTGGTGATTAAGTAAGTCTTTAAAAAAAAAACCAAAAAAAGAAACAAAAAACCAATTTCCTTAGCAGTGGAAAACTTCCCTCTGTCTGCTGGCTCCAGGCCTGCCCTCACAGCAGTGAACCTGAGGAGAGTTTTGCCTCAGGAGCTCGGCAGCAGCAGAGTTTGAGTCCTTCCCACCTGGCTTCCAGCCCTGAAAAAAAAAAAGGGTTTGTGTTCACTGCCCAGTGATTCAGCAAAACTCCGAATTTCAGGCAAAGGCAGCACGAGCAGCTGCTCCAAGTTAAAAGCACATGGAGCAGGGGCAGGATGGATCAGCACAGGGAGGACACTCCTTGGGGTGTCCTCCAAAATGAGCACCCTTAAAGCTTCTCCTGGTTCCTGCAGCTGTTCCAGATGTGCATTTTAGAGCTCCTGCAGCCTCCTGCACCCACCAGTTGTGACAAACTGTGGCATCTCTCATCTGGGAGGGGACCTGGCCTTCCTGGTGGGTATTTACTGACCTTTCCACCCCAATTCTCTTTGGCAGGTTCAAGAAATACAAGCAGGCAGGGAGCCACTCCAACTCCTTCCGTCTGTCCAACGGCCGGACAGACGACACAGGTGGGTCACAGGTGTCACACAGGGTCCCTCCCACCTCCTGTTTTTGGAGGCTGATATTTCTTATTTCTGTTTTTCTTTGTTTCTTGTTCTGCTTGTTCCATGTTTTTCCATGGGTTTGGCTTTTGTGCTTTTACAGAACGAGGGTTTCTTTCCCAGCTTTCGTTCCAGTGCTGAAATGTTTGCCCTCAAGTGGTTGATATTAAAATGGGTGATCGCTTCCAAAATCAAACTCCTCACATTCCTCTGGAGTTTTCCCAGTGTTTCTTTCACTCGAATAAGAGGCTTTTTTGGAAAAAACACTTCTCTGGGGAGTAGTTGAACATTTCTCTACTCTTTCAGATTAGGATTGTCTCTGATTAAAAGCCAGATCTTCACATTAACTGTAGACACCAAACTAACATTCCCAGAAGAAAGCAGGGAATACACTTTTTTCATTATAAAAGCATTTTTGTACCTCTTAAACATGCACAGATACAATTTTAATGCCTTGTGTAATGTCTAAATTCTGCCCCTGAGCTCTGAGCCACAGCTGACATTTGAGGGCCTGGAGTTGGGCATCTCCATCCATATGTGGGCACCAAATTAAGATCTGAGGAGACCTCTTAAACTCAGCCAAGAGTGCTTTTTCAGCACTCCTTCCACACAAACCAAACACCTTCTGAGAAGCACTAACTGAAATTCAGCACCTTTTTTATTTTTTATTGGCTGCTAAGACCTTCCCTGCCCGTCTTAGATCACTGTGAGCAGAGGTATGAACTTCATAAAGCCTCAGCTGTGTTGGTGTAACCCTCACATGGCCTTTCTGGGCTTTGCTCAGCAGCTGCCTTTGCTGTGTCCTGCTGGGAATTTTGTCACAGTCCTGATGCCAGGTTTTCCATGGGAGAGAGGGAAAAGTTGGAATTCAAAGCGAGGTGGTCTCCAACCCCAGTATTGACTTGGTCCTCAGTGCCCTGTCCTGCCTCTGTGAGAGTGAAGATCTCAGGGTGTTATTCATTGTAGGATCACTGATCTTTTGGGGTTGAAAAATCTCACTGAGATCATCCAGTCTAATCCTTACCCCAGTCTTGCCAAGGTCACCATTGACCATGTCCCCAGGTGCCACATCCACATGGCTTTTTAGTCCCTCCTGGGATGGGGACTCCAGCACTGCCCAGGGCAGCTGTGCCAGGGCTGGACAATCCTTTCCATGAAGAAAATTCCCAAATATCCAATCTAACCCTCCCCTGGCCCAGCCTGAGGCCGTTCCCTCTCCTCCTGTCCCTGTTCCCTGCGAGCAGAGCCCGACCCCCCTGAGCCCCCTCCTGTCAGGGACTTGTGCAGAGCCACAAGGTCCCCCCTGAGCCTCCTTTGCTCCAGGCTGAGCCCCTTTCCAGCTCCCTCAGCTGCTCCAGACCCTTCCCCACTTCCATTCCCTTCTCTGGACTCTCTCCAGCCCCTCAATGTCTTTTTGTGAGGGTTCCAAAACCACCCCCAGCACTGGTGATGCCCCAGCAGTGCCAGCCCAGGGGACGGGCACTGCCCTGGCCCTGCTGCCACCCCAGTGCTGCCACAGGCAGGTGCCACTGGCTCAGAGCAGCCTGGGCTGGTGGAAGCTGTTGGAACAAGGATGATCTTCAACATCCCCTCCAACCCAAACCATTCCAGGCCAACACAAGCCCAACCCTAAAAGCAGCTGGATCCCCGTGCTCACCTGGGCGTGGGTGGGCAGCACTGGGCTGGGGGACAGCTGGTGGCCCCTGTGACCCTGTGTGTCCCTGCAGAGCCCCAGAGCATGGCCCTGCTGGCCCTGTGACCCTGTGTGTCACTGTCATTGTCATTGTCC
>JAHLSL010000015.1:31389491-31404323 GCA_025920805.1 Petroica traversi
CATTGTCATTGTCCTTGCAGAGCCCCAGAGCATGCCCCTGCTGGCCCGTTCCCCCAGCACCAACCGCAAGTACCCCCCTCTGCCCGTGGACAAGCTGGAGGAGGAGATCAATCGCCGCATGGCTGATGACAACAAGCTCTTCAGGGAGGAGTTCAACGTGAGTGCCTCTGCCCCACTGCCCTCCAGCTCAGTTTGGGATGTTCTTCTTGGGGTTTCTCCAAGCTCTGAGCAGTGGCAGGGCTGATTCTGTCCCTGGCTGCTGTGAGGGTGGATAAGCTGCTCAACCTCACTGCAGGAAACAGAGTTTCTAGCAAAAAGTTCTTTAGAGTTGCATTTCCCTGGAGTCAGGAATGATCCTGGGTGTCTTGGGGTCTTCAGAGCTTCCCTGCTCGCTGGTTGCCTCCCAAGCTCTGCTTTAAATCCACAAACAGCCAAAAAAAAAGAGCTTTGACAGAAAAACAGGAATGAGCCCATCTGATTTCAGTTAGCTGTTAACCCTGAAACACAGTGGTGACAATGTATGGGACAGAGGCTGGCCTTGAGCTGGCAGGAATTCAGGTGTTTTTCCCACAAGCCCAGAGCATTTCTTCAGGGATGTTGCTGAGCTTTCCAGCTTGCGGCAATAAATTTGTTTTACCTTGTCAATACAGAAATTAGAGTAGAGTAGAATAGAATAGAATGGAATAATAATTAGAATGGAATAATGAATAGAATAGAATAGAATAGAATAGAATAGAATAGAATAGAATAGAATAGAATAGAATAGAATAGAATAGAATAGAATAGAATAGAATAGACTACTAATTAGGCTAGTATATGATAGAATAGAATAATTAGAATAGAATAGAATAATAATTAGAATAGAATAGAATAATAATTAGGATAGGATGGAATGGAATGGAATGGAATGGAATGGAATGGAATGGAATGGAATGGAATGGAATGGAATGGAATGGAATGGAATGGAATGGAATGGAATGGAATGGAACAGGATAGGATAGAATAGAATAATAGATTCATTAAGGAAAAGCCCTCTAAGATTATTGAATCCAACCATTAACCCAGCTCTGCCAAGGCCACCTCTAAACCATGTCCCCAAGTGCCACATCTGCACTTTTTTTTTTATTTTTAACACTTTCAAGGACAGTGACTCCACCACTGCCCTGGGCAGCCTGTGCTGGGGTTTGACAACTGTTCCTGTAAAAGATTTTTCTAAATATCCCAACCTAACCCTCCCCTGGCCCAGCCTGAGGCCGTTCCCTCTCCTCCTGTCCCTGTTCCCTGCGAGCAGAGCCCGACCCCCCTGAGCCCCCTCCTGTCAGGGGCTTGTGCAGAGCCACAAGGTCCCCCCTGAGCCTCCTTTGCTCCAGGCTGAGCTCCCTCAGCTGCTCCTCATCCGACCTGAGCTCCCAGCCCAGGTCCAAGCCATGATGTGGCACCATGAGAACGATGAGAAGATGTAAAAAAGCCACTTGACTTTTCCCAGCTGCTGCAAAACTTGATCCCTTTCCTGGCCCTGCTGAGGTGAAACCAAATAGGTGCAGTGAATGCCCAGGGAGGGGGGTTTTGGGGTTATAAATTCCTCATTGCCCTGGACACTTCCTGCCATGCTGCCAGCTGGAGGAAGGGATGGTGGATACCTCCAGAACATTCTTTGCTTTCAAAGAGGATGTGGAATAACAGCAGTGGGGAAGCACCTCCTGTGCTCCACTGGGAAACGCAGGGAGGGTGTCCCCTGTCACCCCAGCACCCCCACAGAGGTCCCCTGGTGCTGCTCCTGTCCTCACTGCGTGGATTGGGGTGGTGGGGACTTATCAGGTGACAATTAGCAGTGCTGTTAATGAGGGAATCTCGGCAGGAGCCTCCGTGGGCAGGAATCAGCTCATTGATGCTGCCGGGAGGGTTCCGAGCTGGAGGCTTTGCTGCCACCTCGTGTCCGTGGATCAGGAGAGCCCAGACATCTCCTTGCCAGAGGGATTGGCTCTCTCTGGTCCTGCCCAGCTACTGAAATGGTCACTTGGAGCTCGGTGGGGACCAGGAGCTGCTGCTGGGGGTGGTGGGGACATTTGCCAGCGCGTTGTTCTTGCTGTGCCATGAGGACAGAGTGGAAACCCCTTTTTTTTTTTTCCCTGCCATTTCAGGCTCTCCCAGCCTGTCCCATACAGGCCACCTGTGAAGCTGCTTCCAAGGAGGAGAACAAGGAGAAGAACAGATACGTGAACATTTTGCCCTGTAGGTATCAGAGCTGGTTGGATGTTGTGGGGAAAACACTCAGGGGCTCCCACCAGGACTCCCCATTCCCGTTTTTGGATGGGCAAGGGCACAGTTGAGGGCACCCCAGATGGGTGGAGGTATCTCCTTTAGATTTAGATACCTGTGAAGAGAAGCTCCAAGGAGCCCTCAGCAGCCAGGAGGCCGTGGAGGGTGAAACAGATGGGAAATGCCACAAGGGACAGCTCTGGGTGGCACTGGGCTGGCTCGGGGTGTCCTCAGATGTGCCCTCTGCAGAGGGAAAGCCACCTTGGACAAGATCTGGGACCCCTCTGGGTTTAAGCAAGAGGAATTTGAGGGCATAAAGGTGTTTTTGCAGCACCTGGATCCTCCCTGTGCCGGGTACAGCAGAGTGGAGGGGGTGTCTCTAATGCAGAGTTTGGATTTCCCTGCAGATGATCATTCCAGGGTTCACCTGACTCCCGTGGAAGGGGTCCCCGACTCCGACTACATCAACGCCTCCTTCATTAATGTGAGTTTTGGGGTTTGAAAGGGAAATGCTCTTAGCCAGGAGCTGGTTTGGGAGCCACTCCTGCTGCACCTGGGGATTTCTGATCAATAAACAGCTGATGAATCAATCTTTTAGGTTGGAAAAGCCCTCTAAGCCCCTCAAGTCCAAGCATTCCCCCACTTCTGCCAAAGCCACCACTAATCCATGTCCCCAAGTGCCACATCCACACGGATTTAAATCCCTGGAGAGTGTGGCCAGTTGAGCATCAGAGTTTCCCAGCTTGCAGGGCTGGATGTGGGAAGGAGATGAAGAAGAAATCAAGGAATCCAGCTAAAATGGAAGCCACAATGCCCTGCCTGTCCCTGGGAGGAGATGGGTCCTTTGTGGTTGTCACCATGTGGCTCCAGTCAGCAGAAAGGAGATGGAAGCACATGAAGCAAAGCAAAACCCAAAAGAGCTTTTTCCTTTCCTCCCCAGTAATAAATAAAATGCCCAAAATCAATCCCCACGAGTTCCCCAGTCCCTCTTGCAGGGATTAATGCTGGTTTTTACATGATGCAGGGGCTGACCCCCATGGAAGGGCTGTCAGGTACCACTCCCTTAGTGCTTTGTGCCCACAAGTGGGGTCATTCCTTCATTATATGAGAATGGGGAGTGTTCCTGTGGGAAAACAGCCCTTTACACAAGGAATTTCAATGATTTCAACCCATCTTTGGTGCTGATTCTCCCCTCAGAGGCTGCAGCTCCTTCTCTGCACAGAGGAGAGTGAGCAGCAGAGCAGGTGCCACTTCTGTTCCTGAAGTGGGTGGATTTCATGACTCTTGTGTAATACAAATACTCATTTCTTTCCTTTTCTCCTTCTCTTGCAGGGGTACCAAGAGAAAAACAAGTTCATTGCTGCACAAGGTAAATTCTTGATTATTCCTGTGGCTCTGTCAGGAGCAGCTGGCTGGGTCTCTCTGCTCAGTGGAGCTGTGCCCCTCTAAGCAGAGCTCCCCTGGGAAAAAAGAGGCCTGGATTGCTCCCAAAATGATTTTCCCAGTCCAAAGCAGAACTGGATGTGTTGGTGGACAGAGAGAAGTCCTCCCTGTGCAATACCCACTGCTGGAGGGTGCTGTGACCTCTGGCCAGGGAGCTGCTGAATTAAATTCCCCAAATCACAGAATCATGGAATGGTTTGGGCTGGAAGGGACCCCAAAGCTCATCTCATTCCACCCCCTGCCATGGACAGGGACACCTCCCACTGTCCCAGGTTGCTCCAAGCTCCCGTGAACATTTCCAGGGATGGAGTAGAGAGAAATGTCCTTGTGATCTTCAAAAATCCCAACACATCCCTAAAACCAAAATTCCCACTCAGGGGGTGGGATCATGTCAGCAGCAGGATGTTCCCTGCCCATGGGAGTATTTTGTGTTTTTCTCTTGACTTGCCAGAGGGTCAGGGCATCCCTGGCCACTTTCCCTGGCTCTGGCTGGAGAGGGAGCCTGGATCGGGTCCGTCAGCACTTCCAGGCTCAGGTTAAGCTTTGGCTCTGCTGTTCTCTTGGCTCACCCTGAGCCTCAGGCTTGGCAGGGGAGCGTGGGCTGAGTTAACTCCGTGTCTGGCAGGCAGCAGGGAACTGTTCCTGTGCCACACTGAAATGGGATCCCATGGCTAAAACCCAAAATCCCAGGGCAGGACTTCTGCAGGCTCTGGGACAGCCACAATTCCCTGGGTCACCCTGGGCAAGTCCATGCTCTGTTTGTCTGGATTCCCCTCCTTGAGCTAAATATGGAATTCCTGACCATGAAACACATCCAGAAATTCCAGCTCTTGTGTGAGAGGATTATTCCTTGGATCAGGCATGCCCAGACACCACAGCACATCCCGTGACTTACTGGCAAAAAATCATCCATGGATCATCCACAACGTGTGACCTCACGTGCTGGGGTTTGGCCCCAAATGATGAGAGGTTGATCCCAAAAAAGGACTTTCTGGTTTCCTTTCCCTCAGGACCAAAGGAAGAAACAGTGAACGACTTTTGGAGGATGATTTGGGAGCAAAACACAGCGACAATTGTCATGGTGACCAACCTGAAGGAGAGGAAAGAGGTAGGACCCAAACTGAGCCAAATCCGGCACATCCTGTGCCTGTGGGTGTGCCCTGGAGCCATTCCCAGCCTTGTGAGGGTGTCCAGAGCTCACCTGCTCCTGTTTTCTCCCCCCACAGTGTAAATGTGCTCAGTACTGGCCGGATCAGGGCTGCTGGACATACGGGAACATCCGCGTGTCCGTGGAGGACGTGACGGTCCTGGTGGATTACACCGTGCGCAAGTTCTGCATCCAGCAGGTGCCAGGGGTCACCTCTGCCACCCCTTCCTGCCCCATCCCATCCCTCCCTTCTCTGGGCATCCCAGAGGTGCTGCCAAGCACTCCGGGACAGCAGAATTGGCATGAAATGACCCCCAGCACCCATTTCTAAGCAGAGCTGTTAAGAATTTCTTCCTCCCGAGAGTCTGTTCCCAGCGTGGCTGTGCTGGGGGAAGCTGAGGGGTGCCAGGGCTGAAATTCCATCCTGCACGAGCTGGTACCAGTGTTGCTTCCTGCTCTCACCCACAGACACTTAATGCCTGAAAATAATCAGATTTATCCCCTCAGCTGAGACAAAATCCAGCGCTGTGTGCATTGGGTTTGATTGCTTTCCCATCTGTCACCACATTTTCTTGTCCTCCAAGGAGATCCTAGGGGTTTTAGTCACTTTGTTTGTTTTCCTGCTCTCAGAGGCTGGCAGGGAAGAGTTTGTGCCTGTCTGGACACTGAGTTTGATTCTCCTGAGCCTCATCCTTCACTCCAATAGCCTGGATGTGTGTGTTTGCCTCCCCTGCCTTTAATCCGGGGTGATGTGGGCAGAGGAGTGGGAAAGGATGGAGCAGCAGCTTCTGTTTGAGCTTGTTGGGGATGAAATGTGGCAGCTGCTGCCAGGCTGGATCCACAGGCAGGGTCAGGCTGGCATCTTACACCCCTCACATGTGGGACGTGGTGCTGGGTGGTTAAAATGTCACGTTTTTAGAGGCTGATGTGTCCCTGGGTCTGTGCCCTTTGCTGCTCCATCTCAGGACTGCAGCTCCCTTTTTCTCTCCTAATTTTGGGGACAGAAAGGGACCCCCGAGTATTTCTCATGAACCAACGTCCCCGTTGTCCCCCCAGGTGGGCGATGTCACGAACAAGAAACCCCAGCGCCTGGTGACCCAGTTCCACTTCACCAGCTGGCCCGACTTTGGGGTGCCCTTCACCCCCATCGGGATGCTGAAGTTCCTGAAGAAGGTGAAGACCTGCAACCCCCAGTATGCAGGAGCCATAGTGGTGCACTGCAGGTGAGTCCTGCTCACAGCCACCCTCTGCCCCTCCTGGGTCACCTGGAAAGTGTCTCCTGTTTTAAAGGAATTTTTGTTCTCAGTCAGGACTTTTTCACTGTCTTTATTTAACTTTCCTGTGTTAAACGGGGAGGTTCCATGCAAAAAAAAATGCATGAATTGAAGGAAGTTCTTGGAGTCAGTGATGTTGGGGTGTTGCAGCTCATCTAGAGGGGTCATTTGGGTTGGCTGATGCTGAGAGAGCCAAGCTGAGCACTGGTGGAGTCTCTTTGGCTCTCCACTGCCCTGCATGAGAAGATAAGGATCCCTCTTTGGGAGAAAGCAGTCCTGGAGCAAGGGCCATGGAGATTGGCCTCACCTGGAGTGGTTTCAGGCACAGCAGCAGCGCTGGGGGAGCCACAGGGGCTCCCACATTGCAATGAGGAGAAGCCCCATGGTTAAAGGCAGAGATGGTCACACTTGCACCATCCCAAGCTGTTTTTCCTGCCTTCTTGGGAAGCAGCTGATCCAGGAGCTTTGTCTTTCCCTGATGTCTGCTGCTCTCACTGAATACAATCTAATCCCTGGGCAGGGACACCTCCCACTGCCCCAGGCTGCTCCAACCCTTGTCCAACCTTGGGCACTTCCAGGGATGCGACAGCCACAAATGTCTGGTCAGCCTTGATGCCTTTTCCTGGTGTTAGGAAAATGAAGCCAAACACGGTTAAAGGGGTTGGGGTCTTTCCCTCAGTATTTTAATCAGGATCCTGTTTGGTGCATCCACTTCACCCAGGTGACAGCGTGGCAAATGCACCCCCATCAATCACACACACCAGTTCTAGACTTTACACAGTACAGATCCAACAAGGGGCCCAATAATGAGGTTGGGCTGGGCTCAGCTCGAGTTTCCAGAATCCTCCTGTCAGGAGACCTTGGGTTCCTGAGCCAGTGGGAATGTTTGGTGTCCCTGGCTCTGCAGCTCTGGGCTGTTCAGTCTCAGGCCTGCAGAACACTTACAGAACACTGAGCACTGAACTGAGTAAAAGGTTACAAGTGTGCACACTGCTAATACTTGTGGATACAGAGAACTGTGTAAAAGGGATAGAAAAGAAAAGACAAAAATCATTCTGGCATCAGCCTGTGCCAGGGCCTCCCTACCTGACAGGGAGGAACTCCTTGCCCATGTCCCACCCACCCCTTGTCGTGCAGTGCCGGGGTGGGACGCACGGGCACCTTCATTGTCATCGATGCCATGCTGGACATGATGCACGCCGAGAGGAAGGTGGACGTTTACGGCTTCGTGAGCCGGATCCGAGCTCAGCGCTGCCAGATGGTACAGACAGATGTGAGTGTGGGGCTGCCCTCTGGGCATGGATTTCCCTCACCCCGTCAAAGACTAAGGGAGGGTGGAGTGTGGGCTCTCGTTTTGGGTGATGCTGCATCAAGTGAGCCCTTCATGGGGTTCTGCTCTTTTTAGTCTCCTTTGTGGAGTCATTAAATCATTTGGGTTGGAAAAGATCTGTAAGATCAAGGGGGGTTCCCCCAGCCCTGCCAAGGCCACCACTGCCCCATGTCCCCAAGTGCCACAGCCACATGGCTTTTAAACACTTCCAGGGATGGGGACTCCAACACGTGACCATTGATTCCATGAAGAAATTTTCCCAAATATCCAACCTAACCCTCCCCTGGCCCAGCCTGAGGCCGTTCCCTCTCCTCCTGTCCCTGTTCCCTGGGAGCAGAGCCCGACCCCCCTGAGCCCCCTCCTGTCAGGGACTTGTGCAGAGCCACAAGGTCCCCCCTGAGCCTCCTTTGCTCCAGGCTTGGAGAACATTTTGTGTCACTGGTGTGGCAAACAAAGTCCCATTTAGTGGCAGGAAGGTTGTCACTCACTTTTCTGGGGTCTCAGAGGTTGGGCAGGAGGGGTTTGGGTTCACCTCCAGCTCCCTGGGATGGAACAGGCACTGACAGCTGCTCCCTGTCAACCCTGCAGATGCAGTATGTGTTCATATACCAAGCACTTCTGGAGCACTATCTCTACGGTGACACGGAGCTGGAGGTGACCTCGTTGGAGATCCACCTCCAGAAGATCTACAACAAAGTGCCAGGGACCAGCAGCAACGGGCTGGAAGAGGAGTTCAAGGTGAGCGTGGCTGTTTCCTGGTGGGGAACACCATGTGCTGGTGCTGGGTGGCTCTGAAATTCCCTCTGCTTTTCTCCTTGCCCTGCAGAAGCTCACTTCAATCAAAATCCAGAATGACAAGATGAGGACGGGCAATTTGCCAGCCAACATGAAGAAGAACAGGGTGCTTCAGATAATTCCATGTAAGGCTTCTTTGGCTGCGTGGGTGTGGGGACAGGAATGGGCTGGGGAAATGGGACAGCAGGGACCTTGTGATGTTCAACAAGGAAAGGGGCAAAGTCCTGCCCCTGGGGAGGGACAAGCCCAGGCACAACTTTGTGTTGGGGTCACCCAGTTGGCAGGAAAGGACCTTGGGGTCCTGAGAGGCTCCAGCCTGAACCTGACCCAGCAAAGTCCCCTTGTGACAAAAGGGACACTGGTGGCCTGGGCTGGGTGAGACAAAACAATTCCAGCAGGGCCAGGAGGGGATCCTGCCCCTCTGCTGAGGCCACACCCGGAGCACTGGGTCCAGTTGTGCCTCCCCAGGACAAGAGGGACAAGGACAGACTGGGAGAGCCCAGTGAGGGCACTGGAGCATCTCTGGGAGAGCTGGGACTGCTCAGCCTGGAGAAGAGAAGGCTCCGGGGCCTCATCCCTGTCCATCAGCACCTGCAGGGAGGTGCAGAGAGGGCACAGCCAGGCTCTTGCCAGCGGTGCCCAGGTCACCCCAAGTCACTTAGGGTTTGGTGACTCCCCAGCTGAAGGCCGTGCAGGTTATCCCAAGTCTCAGATGTTTTTGTTCTGTTCCAGATGAGTTCAACCGAGTAATCATTCCAGTGAAGAGAGGGGAAGAGAACACAGACTATGTAAACGCTTCCTTCATTGATGTGAGTCTTCTCCAGCCTTCCTTCCATCTTCTTCCAATGGAAACCACCTTGTGCCACTTCCTTTGGGAAAAATTTGTCCCAAACCCCCCTTTTATGGGTTTTGTCCAGCTCCCTCCACTTGGCCTTGCTTTTTGTGTCACCGGATGGTGCTGGTTTGTTTCCCCAAGAAACCCCTGGGTATCTCCAGCTCCTTGTGGGAGAGGAGAGCTGGAGCCTGAGCAGAACCTCCAAATCCTGGGCTCCTTCTGCCCCTCTGGGCTCTGCTGATGGCTGTGCAGAACGGATCCACACATCCATGGAAACAGCACAGCACTGGCATTTGGTCAGGAAACATCCACATGATTGCATTAGGGAGCAATGCACGATCCCAAAACCCTGGAGAGAAGCCAGGTCAATCCCATTACACCTGTCTGGGAGGCAGCAGGAGGCCAGGCAGGGAGGTCAAGTGCTGTCCTCAGTCCGAGGAGGGGTAAGTGATTGCACATCCTCCTCTCCTGAGCAATCCTGTTGATTCCAGGGAGACGTCTCGGATGAGAATTTATCTCCATGCAGTGATGCCAGTGCTGGCCAAGTGACAGACCCTGCTCTTTTCCAGCCCCATTTCTGCTTTCATCTCCTAAAGACAGAGAGGTTTTTTTCCCCCAAAAAGGCAGTCACTGGGTTTGTCCAATAAAACAAATTTATTCCCAGTTCTAACATCCGCAATTAATTGCTCCCTGAAACCTCCCTGCTGTGGCTGCAGGAGCAGCCAGGAGCAGCTGCCTTGTTGTGCCTCCAGATCAGAAAGCTCCCATGGCACGTAAGCAATTTGGGCTGAGGATTCAATTTCCTGCCTCTGCTGAACTTTGCTTAAATGACAAACTCCAAATGACGAAGCATCTGCAGTCACAGTCTGCAGGGAGGGCACAGGGGAGGCAGAGGGGTTTGGAGACAGAAATTCTGTGGCTGTGGAAGAGCCAGAGTCATCCAGCTTTTCATAGATCACAGAATGCTCTGGGTTGGAAGAGACCTCAAAGATCATCTCGTTCCATTTAGTTTTGCTTGCATCTTCCCAAAATCCCCAATAAAAATCACACCTGGAGTACTTGGAGCTGTGGCAGAGCTCTGCTCCAGCACTCAGAGCTTGCAATATTGCCCAGGTGTGCTGGAATCCCAAATGGATAAAGCCAGGCATGAGTAGAGGATGCGATCCTCCCAAAATTGAACTGAGCTTGGGAACCCCACCACGTCCAAGAGATTCCTGCTGCTGCTGCACTGACCCTGTTCCCAAATTCCAGGGCTATCGCCAGAAGGACTCGTACATCGCCAGCCAAGGGCCGCTGCAGCACACGATAGAGGACTTCTGGAGGATGATCTGGGAGTGGAAATCCTGCTCCATCGTGATGCTCACGGAGCTGGAGGAGAGAGGCCAGGTAAGCCCTTGGGATCAGCTGCACTAAACACCAGGGAAATAAATTAACCAGTTGGAATGGGATGGTCCTTAAGGTCCCTTCCAACCCAAACCAGTCTGAGATTCTGGGAGTTGGTGAAGCCTGTGGGATCCCACCTGGTGTTGGGCAGCTGCTGGAAGATTCTTCTGTCCAAACCCATGGGAAAATATGAGATCCTCACCCTGTTCCCTGCTGTGATGGTTCCTCAGGAGAAGTGTGCCCAGTACTGGCCCTCCGACGGCTCCGTGTCCTACGGGGACATCACGGTGGAGCTGAAGAAGGAGGAGGAGTGTGAGAGCTACACAGTGAGGGACCTGCTGGTGACCAACACCAGGGTAAGAGCCTGGCTGCTCCCTCTGGGTGCTCCTGGCTTTCACTGCCGTGAGCTCTCACTGGTGTTCCCTCAGCTCCAAAAGGGATTCTATCCCTGTGTCCCTGCATCCCATCCTTGGGAGTCCCTGTCGTGCTGCTCGTTCCTCATCATTCCCTCTGTCCTGCTGCCCTCACCCTTCTCCTCCTTGTCCCTGTGCCCACCACGCTGCGCTTTCCTACACGGATTATTCATTCCCAAAGCCCTGGGCCAGGGGGTTCCTTGGCACAGATGTCCCAGAGCTGTGCCCTCCCAACAGGAAAACAAGAGCCGGCAGATCCGGCAGTTCCACTTCCACGGCTGGCCAGAAGTTGGGATCCCCGGGGATGGGAAGGGGATGATCAACATCATTGCAGCCGTGCAGAAGCAGCAGCAGCAGTCTGGCAACCACCCCATCACCGTGCACTGCAGGTAAAGCCTGGCTGCAGCAGCTGGGCCACCCCTCGCGGGGCATCAGCTCCACCAGGAGCTCGGGAGATGGTCAGGATGGTCAGGATCCCAAAGCACGTCCTGGATAAACTGGGAGAGGTTGGCACAGGACTGGCTCCTGCAGAGCTTCCCCTGTGGGTTGTCCCCAGCAGGAGCAGGGGTTTTTCCTCATTCCGTGGTTTCTTTCCCAGTGCTGGAGCAGGAAGAACGGGCACCTTCTGTGCGCTGAGCACTGTCCTGGAGAGGGTGAAGGCAGAGGCCATCCTCGATGTCTTTCAGACAGTCAAGAGTCTAAGACTACAGAGGCCACACATGGTGCAGACACTGGTAGGTGCCTCCTGCCCCACCAGAACCTCAGCAAGGATGGGCTGGGGGCTCAGTGTTGAGCAAAAACCACCTGGGGTCAAGGTTTTCTCTCTCCATGGAAGAGGGAGTGAGGGAAGATGTGGATTCATCATCCACACATGGTGCAGACACTGGTAGGTGCCTCCTGCCCTTCCAGAACCTCAGCAAGGATGGGCTGGGTGCTCAGTGTTGAGCAAAAACCACGTTGGGTCAAGGTTTTCTCTCTCCATGGAAGAGGGAGTGAGGGAAGATGTGGATTCATCATCCCTGGAAGTGTCCAAGGCCAGGTTGGACAGGGTTTGGAGCAACCTGGGATGGAGGAAGGTGTCCCTGCCCATGGCAGAGGTTGGAATGAGATCTCCTTAAGGTTCCTTCCAACCCAAACCATTCTGGGATCCAGGATTCTGTGGGGGTGGGCCAGGAGATGTCCCACCTTCCTCCTGTTAAGGCATCAAGTGCCTTTTGAGCACTGACAGAAATTGTAGGAGATTCCTTGGACACATCCTCAGCCACAGTCCATGATATGAATGGGCTGAAACTCCTGGAAAACCATCCTGGAGTGGCTGTGGAACTCTGCACACAGCCAGGGTTGGGGCTGGAGGGGTTTGCAGGGATTTAAAAGAAAAATCTTTTGGGATCCAAACAGAACCTCAGAGAGGGGAGGGGAAAGCAGAGATCCTTTTGCTGTGGGTGCCCCAGCAAGGTTTGGGAGGTCACAGGGAGGTGGGACCTGCTCTGGACACCTGACCAGGTGTCTCAGGTGTGGATTTTCCTGGTCTGACAGGGTTCTCTCCCAAATCCCACAGGAACAGTACGAATTCTGCTACAAGGTGGTGCAGGAATATATCGACGCCTTCTCAGACTACGCCAACTTCAAGTGAAGAAAAAACAGGAACAAAAATAAATCCACACCCACCCACCCCCACCCCCAAACAAATGACAGAAGAGTTGCCTTCTTTAATATTTTGTAATATTCTGTTTGTTAATATACCCCCCCCCAAAACAAAAAACCTATGTGTATATATCTTAACTGTTTTAGAGGTTGGTACCATAAGCTTCATATTAGCTGGAGATTTTATATGTAGCAAAGTGTTAGTGCAGATACTGTTGGCTCCTTTTTTTCCAATGTTTTATTGGGGAATTAAATAGCGTGATGTTTGGATTAATATTGTCATACCATCTCTCTTCTGGAGAGTTGATACAGGCTGTTATTTTGTTTGTAAATCTTTTTTTTTTTTTCTTGAGGGAGTAAAGCCTTTTTAAAAAAAAAAAAAAAAAGGAAAGAAAGGTATCATGGATCTCATCTGAAAACAAAACCCAAACTCCCCCACCCAACCCCACCAGCACAAGCTTTTCCAAACCTGCAGGGAAATGGTTTCACATTTTTCTGCTGGTCAGCTCTTTAAAAAAAAATAAGGAGGAAAAAAAAAAAAGCTCATTCTGTGTGTGTGTTTATATATAAATACCCTCAATTTTGTATCAAAAGCTAAAAATTTTCCACCCTCAGGGTCAGCCCACTGTGTGCTGCTGCTTTGGAAACTGTAATTGCCACGCAGCAGTGCCCAAATGATGGGATTTCAACCCCAAAAAGGCAAAGCCCAGAAAAACAAAAGGATTTTTGCTCCCTGAAGGAAAGGTCTGTGTGTTTGGAGCTGGATTTCAGAGCAGGGATTTCAGTGGTCACAGTGGCCCTGGTGAGCTCCATCCCCAGCTGCTGGAGGGGATTCTTTTTCAGATTCTTTTTCAGATTATTTTTCCTGACATCCTGAGAATGAGGGAGTGGGGTTGAAATCTAGGAAATCCTGAGTGAAAACAGCCCATCAGTCAGAGTATCCAAGTTTTCCAGCTTTTTCCATCCAGGCAGGAATCACAGGGGGGTTCAGTGGAGGCACATAGGGAAAGGGGACACCCCCAGCCACCCAAAACACCCCCAAAAGCTGCTTTGCATCCCCACTCCATCACCTGGTACCCTTCAAGAGCCCCAAAATCACCCCATTGCTAATAAATTCCTGAATTTTGGGGGCTTTGGGCCAATGCTGTCAGTCACACTCAGAAATAAATCCGGTGACCCCAAAAGAAACGGGGACCCTCCTTTAACAGGAGGGCTTTGTTTGTCCCCACAGATGTTCTGCCCAGGAGCATGGACCACCCCACAAGTCCCTCCATCCCACTGCTTATGGGGCTGATCCCTGGTGCCACTAACGAGGTTTTCCCCCTTTTTTCCTTCATTCCCAGGATTTCAGGGAGCTTGGGGAAATTTTGGGGTCTGGGGAGCTGCCTTGACCTTTTGCCACAGCTTCTGCACTGGCTCCAACTGCAAATATCAGAGAGATGAGCAGCTGCTGGAGATAATCCTGGGCCAGATCCTGCCCAAATCCCCTTCCTGAGCTCTGCCGTGTCCCCCTGAGCTGGGAGCTTCGGGCTCTGTCACCATTGCCAGCATCCAGCTCTGGTTTGGGGGTGACAGACTTGAAATGGGGGGAGAACCAGGGAAATGGGGGCTGGGGTGGGGTGGGGAAACTGAGGCACGGGGAATTTGCTCCCCTCCTTCAACAAGAGCATCCCTGGAGCTGCAGAGGGACCGTCTGGATCCCTCCCTTTTCCAGCTGCCAGGAAATGGGAAATGAGCCCCTTCTGGGGGTCCCCAGCCCCGGGTGATGGAGCCCCAGAGGGGTCAGCAGGGCAGAACCCCAAAAACAGAGGTGTCAGGGTGCTGTCCAAGGGGATTTGGGGACGGAGGCAGCGGGCAGTGGCACGGAGAGGCCGATGCCATCAGCGAGGTCACAGTCCCCGTGGGAATGGTGGCCAGGCCGACGTCACTGTCACCGAGCCCTTCAAATAGTGGTGCCTGCCTGGCTGGACACTGCTCTGGCCACTGCCACCACTACTGCCACCACCACTGCCACCACCACTGCCACCACCAGGACCTGCCCGCCCAGGTGAGGCTGCCCCGGCCACGGTGCAGGGTGGGACCAGGGTGGGGGGTCCTGCTTGCCCCAGATCAGACCCCAAAGGCACCCACGGGGGTGGGGGGAATGTCCGTGCTGGATCAGAACCTCAGGGTGCTGAGCCCCTCCGGCTTCTCCAGCCCCACGGGGCTCCCAGGGCTGCTCGTTCCCTCTGGATCTCCATCCCCAAATTGATGCTGGGTCATCCCCTCTTGATCTCCATCCCAAACCCACCCCAAAGAGATGCCGGGTC
>JAHLSL010000015.1:31427717-31444234 GCA_025920805.1 Petroica traversi
ATTATTATTATTATTATTATTATTATTATTATTATTATTATTATTATCTATGGAATATATAATATTTTGGGGTGTGAATGCTCCCTGTTAGCCCAGCCCCAGCTCCCAAGGGTGGTCAGAGGTGCCTGAGCTCACCAAGGGCTGTGGCCACGCTCCAGGAGCTGCTGCAGCCCCCCTGTCCTGGAGCCTCCTGCTGGCTCTTCATCAGCTTGGCCGTGAAGGAGGGCATGGAGCTCAGAGCTGAGGTCAGGGCAGAGTCCAAGCTCTCTGACAGCTTCTGCTCGTGGGACACCAGGTCTGAAAAGGAAACAGAGACAGAGATCAGGGCTGAAAAGGGAAACACAAACACCAGGTCTGAAAAGGGAAACAGAGACACCAGGTCTGAAAAGGGAAACACAGAGATCAGGTCTGCAAAGAGAAACAGAAATATCAGATCTGAAAAGGGAAACACAGAAATCAGGTCTGTAAAGGGAAACAGAAACGCCAGGTCTGCAAAGGAAACGGAGATCAGGTCTGAAAAGGGAAACAGAGACACCAGGTCTGAAAAGGAAAACAGAGATCGGGTCTGAAAAGGGAAACAGAGATTGGGTCTGAAAAGGGAAACAGAGATTGGGTCTGAAAAGGAAAACAGAAACACCAGGTCTGCAAAGGAAACAGAGATCAGGTCTGAAAAGAGAAACACAGAAATCAGGTCTGTAAAGGGAAACAGAAACGCCAGGTCTGCAAAGGGAAACAGAGATCGGGTCTGCAAAGGAAACAGAGATCGGGTCTGAAAAGGGAAACAGAGACCAGGTCTGAAAAGGGAAACACAAACACCAGGTCTGAAAAGGGAAACAGAGATCAGGTCTGAAAAGGGAAACAGAGATCGGGTCTGAAAAGGAAACAGAAACATCAAATCTGCAAAGGAAACAGAGACACCAGGTCTGCAAAGGGAAACAGAAGCATCAGGTCTGCAAAGGAAACAGAGACGCCAGGTCTGCAAAGGGAAACACAAACACCAGGTCTGCAAAGGGAAACACAAACACCAGGTCTGCAAAGACAAGAAAAAGATGCAGAAGCAGATGCTGGGAAAGAATGAGATGGAAATACTGCCTTGGCTCTGAACCTTGGAGCATTTCAGGAGCCCTGGCACTTGTTTGGTTGAGAGGTCTTTTCCCCACCAGGGGCTGGGATTTGGGGAGGAGTTCCTGGTCTCCTTTAGGTCCTGGGGGTGGAATGCCCTATGGATCACCTCCAGATTGATGTTCCAGTGCCAACTTACACAGGATCAGAACCTTTTAGGTCAGAAAAGCCCTCCAAGGTCAAGTCCAACCCTTAACCAGCACAAGGCCACCACTAAATCACGTCCCCAAGTGCCACAGCCACATGGCTTTTCAACACCTTCAGGGATGGGAGCCTGTGCCAGGGCTGGAGAACCTTCCCATGAAGGAATTTTCCCCAATGTCCAACCTAAACCTCTCCTGGCACACCCTGAGGCCATTCCCCCTCATTCCCACCTGGCTGCACCCTCCTTCCAGGGAGCTGTAGGAGTCTGCAGCTCTGAAAAAGGGCAAAACTCCAAATAACCCAGAAAGCTGTTTTTCCCTGAAATCCCAGCCCTCCCTCAGCCATCTCCCAGTGCTCCCAGCCTTGCTCCATGCAGCTCCCAGAGAACATTTAAACCATTAATGAAATCCGTGGGACTTGTTTATCCCTTGTCTGTCCCAGTTCTGAGCCCCGGGGCCAGGGCTGGACCCTCCCTGCAGTCCCTAATTAAGACAAAGCATGAAGAGAATGTTGTCTGCATCACTAATTCTGTTAAATCCATCTCCCAGAGGAAGAGCTCACAACATTTGCTCCACCAATCAAGGCTGATGATGCAGTGAAGCCCCGAGGGCTGAGCACTCTGCTTTTGTTTATGGATGGACACGGCTGCCCCAGGAGCTCCAGGGCAGCTCCTGTTCCTGCAGGGCTGGGGCACATCCCAGTGGGAGCTGTGACACACAAAATAACCAAAGATCCCTCCTAAAACAGGGAATGAACTCCAGGCTGAGGGATCAGAGCAGAAATGTGGAGTCTGACCTCTCCCTTCTTCTCCTGGTACATCCATCATTTCCAGCTGAAGGATTTGTTTAAAACCAAACAGCCACCTGAGCTTTGTCCCCAAAACATCTTTGGGCATTTTTGGGAGAAGGATGAAGGCAGTGACAGGATCAGGAAACTGGGATTTCCTGCCCAGAGTGCCAACCACGGGATGCCCACACACCTGGATTTACAATCTTTGTCCCCAGCTGCCACATCCACGTGGCTTTTCAATCCCTCCAGGGATGGGAACTCCAGCACTACCCTGGGCAGCTGCGCCAGTGCTGGACACCCCTTTTTGTGAAGGAATTGTCCCCAAAATCCAAGCTAAACTTTCCCTGGTGCAGCTCTTGTTCCCTGGGAGCAGAGCTGGACCCCCAACCTGGCTGCCCCTCCTTTCAGGGAGCTCTGAGAGCAACAAGGTCCCACCTGAGCCTCCTTTTCTCCAAATTGTGCATTCCCAGCAGTTCTGCTGCCACATCACTGAGAAATGCATGGATCAAGGGAAACCAGTGCCCATTCCCTTCCCCTGTCACATTTCTTGCCCAGTTTAGTCTCTACCAGGTTCTCTGCTTGAATCCCCTGCAAATTCTGGGCTTGAATCTCCTGTACATTCTGGGCTTGAATCCCCTGCAAATTCTGGGCTTGAATCCCCTGCAAATTCTCTGCTTGAATCCTCTGCAAATTCTGTGCCTGAATCCCCTGCAAATTCTGGGCTTGAATCCCCTGCAAATTCTGGGCTTGAATTCCCTGTAAATTCTCTGCCTGAATCCCCTGCAAATTCTGGGCTTGAATCCCTTGCAAATTCTGGGCTTGAATCCCCTGCAAATTCTGGGCTTCAATCCCCTGTAAATTCTGGGCTTCAATCCCCTGCAAATTCTGGGCTTGAATCCCCTGTAAATTCTCTGCTTGAATTCCCTGCAAATTCTCTGCTTGAATCCCCTGCAAATTCTGTGCCTGAATCCCCTGCAAATTCTGGGCTTGAATCCCCTGCAAATTCTGTGCCTGAATCCCCTGCACATTCTGGGCGTGAATCCCCTGTAAATTCTGTGCAGGTCTCTCCTGGGCTGGGCTGTCCCTCCTCCCTGCAATTCCCTTGCTGGGGTTTGTTCTGTGTCCCATTCCCATTTTCCTCCCCACCTCCCTCCTCAGGATGATCCTCATAGCCAGGACTCTCTGTGCCATCACCACTGCACCACCAGCAGGCATTTCTTTCCCTGTTTTTGCAGGACACAAGAAATCGTCCTGGATAAAGAAACTTCAGGACAGTGAGAAAAATGTTGATTCCACACGGGAGGAGGAGAAAGGAAATCCAAACTAAAAGGGTCACAGGGTGACCTGAGCTGTGAAATACTGAACAGGGAACATGGGAGGTGGATGAAATGACCCAGCCAAAAGCAAAACACAGCCAAAAGCCTGGAAAATTCTAGAGGTGGGATGGGAATTTGTACTCGATTTGTCCTGATTTGAAACCCCATCCTGGGGCTGTCCCAGCGCTCAAGGAACAGAGGTGACTTGGGGAGCCACCATACCTGTGGAACAGTCCATCTGGATCAAGTGGGAATCAGTGTCAGTTTTCATTTTTTTAGCACTGTTCTCTGAGGTAGCAGTGACAAGAAAGTTTGTAGCAGAAAAATAGGGGGGCTGTGGGGAGCCCTGATCCATGCAGTCCATTTTCCTTTTCAGAGAAGCCATGGTGAGGGAGGAGGGCACCAGGCTCTCCGAGGTGTGAGCCCTGCCCAGCAGGTTGGTGCCAGGGATGCTGTGCTGCAGCAGGAAATGGTCTATCCTGGCCTTGAGGGTGGGGTGAGGTAGGGGCTGGGAGTGCTGGCTGAAGGCCACCCCCGTGAAGGGGTCACTGGGAACCCGGCCCCAGGACGCCTCGCTCCGGTTGCACTTCTCCAGGGTGCTCTGGTCAATCACCTTCCCCGAGGGCAGCAGCATGGGCAAAGTCATGATCTCCAGAGTGATGGGGTCCAGGAATTCTTCAGGGATGTCCTGGACCACGTCCACCAGCTTGTGCAGGGTCTGCTGCTCGTTGGCACTGAAGGGGACGCAGTCGCTCTCCATGGGCGTCCAGAGCTCCGGCTTGAGGCTGCCCAAGTCCTGGGCCAGGAACTGGGAGGCCACCTGGAAGACGCCCTCGATCACCTCCTGTGGGCAGGACTTGGCAGGTTGTCCCCACACCTCCAGCCTCTTGATGCTGGGCAGGCCTCCCCCGGCCACGTGGGTGATGCAGATTTTTAGGTGGGACACGTTGCTGAGCGAGGCCGGCCCTTTGTTCCACAGGTCTTGAGACACCGAGCCGGGGTAGGAGAAGACATTTTCCATCTGATGGAAGGGAGGCCTCGGCTTGAAGCCTCTGTGGCCAAAAGTCACTTTGCTCTGGTTTTTTAAGACGGCTTTGCCCACCAGGGTGAAGGTGTCCTTGTCTGACACAGGCTGCCCAGCCAGACCTGAGCACAGCCCCTCAGGGCTCTGCCAAGAGCTTTTGTTGCATGAGGTAGAGGTGTAAACTTCCAGCCCGGAGAAGGTCTGGTAGCCCCCAGAGGAGATGTCCATGTTGATCCTGCAGATCTCGATGTTGAAGGGGAAGGAGATGGTGACGTGCACGGGGGGTTTGATGAAGTACTCGCTGCGGAAGCCGCGGTTCCTCCTGGCCAGGTCTTCTGAGATCAGGTTCTCCACCTCGTAGCCATCAGCAGAGATCTGTGAGCAGGACAAAACTGGGGTCAGTCTGGGGCAGGGAAATACAGGGATGATGCTGGAATGGTTTTTGTCTTTTCTTTTCTATCCCTTTTACACAGTTCTCTGTATCCACAAGTATCAGCAGCTTGCACACTTGCAGCCTTTTACTCAGTTCAGTGCTCAGTGTTTTGTAAGTGTTCTGCAGGCCTGAGACTGAACAGCCCAGAGCTGCAGAGCCAGGGACACCAAACATTCCCACTGGCTCAGGAACCCAAGGTCTCCTGACAGGAGGATTCTGTAAACTCAGGCTGAGCCCACCCCAACCTCATTATTGGGCCCCTTGTTGGATCTGTGCTGTGTAAAGTCTAGAACTGGTGTGTGTGAGTGATGGGGGTGCATTTGCCACGCTGTCACCTGGGTGAAGTGGATGCACCAAACAGGATCCTGATTCAAATACTGAGGGAAAGACCCCAACCCCTTTAACCGTGTCTGGTTTCATTTTCCTAACACCAGGAAAAGGCATCAGGGAAGGCAATTGCACAAGCACTTCCAGAGGTTCTCAGGGTGGGATAACCAGGAGCCAAGGCTGAGGTTGATGTGCAGCTCAGCACAGGCAGGAGATCCCTGCTGCAGACCCACTCCCATCCTCCTCCAGCCACGAGCTCCCACCCCCTCTCCCTGCACCCTCTGTCACCACTGCAGACCTGACTTACCTGCTGGGAGAGTGGAAAATTAGGGATAGTTTGGGATTTTGGCTGGGTCAGGATTTGGGGAGAACACAGAAATTCAGGATTTGGGATGAACACAGAAATTCAGGATTTGGGAGGAACACAGAAATTCAGGATTAGAGGAGAACACAGAAATTCAGGATTTGGGATAACACAGAAATTCAGGATTTCGGACAAACACAGAAATTCAGGATTTGGGAGAACACAGAAATTCAGGATTTGGGATAACACAGAAATTCAGGACTTGAGAACACAGAAATTCAGGATTTGGGAGAACACAGAAATTCAGGATTTGAGAACACACAGAAATTCAGGATTTGGGAGAACACAGAAATTCAGGATTTGGGACGAACACAGAAATTCAGGGCTTGAGAACACAGAAATTCAGGATTTGGGAGAACACAGAAATTCAGGATTTGGGAGAACACAGAAATTCAGGATTAGGGGAGAACACAGAAATTCAGGATTAGGGGAGAACACAGAAATTCAGGATTTGGGAGAACACAGAAATTCAGGATTTGGGAGAACACAGAAATTCAGGATTTGGGAGAACACAGAAATTCAGGATTAGGGGAGAACACAGAAATTCAGGATGTGAGAACACAAAAATTCAGATTTGGGGAGAACACAGAAATTCAGGATTTGGGGAGGAACACAGAAATTCAGGATTTGGGGAGAAGGTGGCTGGGAGCAGAGGATGAGCGTGGGGGAGATGGGAGCCTCCTCTTGCAGTCTCCCTTTTTGTGCCAATTTATCCTGCACTGTGGAAATGCACTTGGAATCAGTTACAGGATCCCAGGGGAACTCTGGACATTAATCAGCCTCTGGAACCCATCTCTGAGGGAGATCCATCAAACCAAGTCTCCCAAAACATCCAATCCCACCCTCTGCTTTGCTCCTGAGCAGACTGGCTCAACTCATTCCCTTCCCTGAAAGTCCCAGGGATTAAGAAATCTGCAGCATTTGCTGAATGGATAAATAAAAATGTGGAAAATCTGTTTATTCCACCTGTTTAACATGGTGTTGTAACACCAAACTTCCATGGCTGGGTTTCTCCACAAAAAAAAATTCCAGCACTGCTGCTTGGGCAGCACAGTATTTACAAAGCCAAGGGTGTCTTGGATTTTGGGGTGAGTTGGTGTGGAAATTTACAATTAAAAACCAGATCTGAATGAAAACTGAGTTTCTGAAGAGATTCTGATGTGCTGAGTGAAACCAGAAATACCTGGGAAGGAACTTCAGCAAACCTTGCCAAGAGCTGTGTGTTCCACTGGGCAGAGGGAAAGCTGGAATATTGCAGGGAAAAAGGGATCTCAAGGAAAAGAATTTATACCTGGAAGCACAAAATGCTGTCTGGTGATGAGATCCTGCAAAATTAGGGCTTTTCCCTCCAATATTTAGTGTGTGCCACAGCAGATGCTGATAATGCCAGAGGAGCAGTGAACAATTCCATCCAATCCCTTCCTCCCTCCCACTCCTCAAATCCCCCCACTATTTTAAAAAAATCACTATTTTACCTTGTTGCAGTGAATTCTTGGCTTGAACTGTGGGAGACAGACGTTTATTACCATCTTGGCAGCTGGAGAGAGGTCACTTGCTGAGCATCAGAGTCAGCTTGGAAAAAAAGAAATTAAAAATAAAGGAAGTGAATATCCACGAGCAGTGAAAGGATCTCGTGTTTTAGGTGAGTTATAGGCTTGGGAATTCCTAAAATGAAGCTCAGATGTGAGTCCAGCCAACACAAACCCAAATGAATGTGGTGGAGAGATGTGATTGAGAAGAAAAAAACCACATTAATATTAATTAGTGAACCTGTGGAGAAAAATCAAAGAGGAAATGGCTATTTTAGCTAAAACCACCCATGGATAATTAGATGTGAAGGTTTATCAAAGATGCAGGAGTTTTGCAGGTGTAGAAATTCATCAGCACAGCACACGAGGCTGTCACAGTGAGCCAAGATTAACCACAAATATTAATAATTGCTGTTAAATAACTCCAAGGGAGCAGAGGGCACGATCAGCTCTGAGGGAAATGTCTGGGATCTGAACGCCAAATTCTTCATTTTCAGCATTAATTAAAGAAATTTAAGTGAGCACACCTTTCCCATTGAAAAAAAAAAAAAAAGAAAAAAAATGCCTGGAATTGGCTCTCTCAGATCCCTTTTATAAATGAAATTATGTGTGAGGTGAGAGCTTTCACCTCGTGTTAACCCCAGCTTTAAAATGTCACCACCCTGGGCAACCTCGTAAACCAGGGACTCGCTGCCTCCTTCAAGAACAAGCAGCTCTTTAATGATTTTCCACTGATCTGTTGGTTGAGCCCAAATGAAAAGGCAGAGTTAATGAGCTGCCTGTGCTGCATCTGCACAAACCCCACAGATAAAACTCAACCCAGCAAGGAATTCCCACCTGCAGAGAGCAGAGCCTTGAATGAACCTTATGGGAGGAGCAGCCAGGTGAGAAATCTATCCCAAAATTTGGTCTGGCAGCCATCAGGAGCAATTCTTCCTCAAAACTGCTCTTTTTGGCTCATTTTGAACCAAAATGAATTTAGCAAGTGGTAAATTAGCTTGGCTGTCAGCACTGCTGTTATGAAAGTAGCAAACCAACTTTCCTTGCTCCTTTCCTTGGAAAAATCAAGATTCTCCCCATGTTCTGTCTCTCCTCTCTTTCCTGGACTTCTGCAACATGAGGAGCTCTGTATGGGTATTTTATAGGATTTTCTCCTACCTGTTTGTGACCCTGAGAGACTTCAACAACTCAGGCTCATTTTCCCAGTCTCAATAGCTCAGTAAGAAAATGGATTATTCTGCATTTCCAAGTCACTGCACTCCCTTCTGCTGCAAGACTCTGCTACAAATCTCATGGTAAAAATTGAGTCACCGAGCTGCTTTTACCCAGGGCTGGGATTTTTTAGCTCTCTCTTCAGTGTGTGCATTCCTCAAGGTGAACAAAGATCTTTGGGCTGAGGCAGTGAAACACAGACCTGAGACAAATCCTCTGTGGCTCAGGACAATTTTAAACTAGGCTGTCTGGAGTCACCACAGCCCTTCCTGATGTCCTGCATGGGACTGTGGAGCTGCTGTGCAAGGTGGACACCAAATAAAGTCCTTGGAGCAGGAAATGAAAGTCCTGAGGTCAGTCCCACTCAGTATCCACGTTCCATCCCAGAGGAGAAACCCGGGCTGTGCCCTCAGCCCCGGCTCCATGGGGATGGAAGCACAAGGAAATATCTGTGTGTGCTCCTGGCACCAGCTCAGCCCCAGCAGCAAATATCCCCCAGAGGCACCAAATCCAACCACGCTCCTCTAGGGCGGAGAAAGAAGCACTCACAGAGAAAAAAGGAGTCACTGGAGGTTTTATTTGTGGTGGAAGCATTTGAGGATCCAGGTACAAAGGAGAGCAGGGGAAGCACAGATGTCACAGCAGAAGAAATGGACACACAGGGCAGCTGCCAAAAACTGAGCCAGCTGCCAAAAACTGAGCCAGCACAGTACAGCTGTCACTGCAGCCACTCAGGGCACCTGCCAAAAACTGAGCCAATGCCCAGTGTAGATGTCACTGCAGCAGAAACAGCCACAGAAGGCAGCTGCCAAAAACTGAGCCACCAACCAGTACAGATGTCACTGCAGCCACACAGAGCAGCTGCCAAAAACTGTGCCAATACCCAGTAGAGATGTCACCACAGCCACTCAGGGCACCTGCCAAAAACTGAGCCACCACCCAGAGACCCTTCTAACCAGTACCAGCCACACTCCCACTGGGGAGGCTCTGGGCAAACCCTCATTAAGCAGCCCTGGAGAGCAGGGCTGGGCAGAACACTTTGTAGTGGAGGTAGCTGAGCTTCTCGGAGCGCGAGCGCTTGAGCAGAGGGAACCACTCCCAGAAGGGAATCTCCACCACCTCGTAGCCCAGCAGCCTCAGCTGCCGCCGCTTCAGGCAGTGCAGCCCCAGCAGCCGCCTGGAGCCGTAGCAGAAGTGGTTCCTGTTGGACACCTGCAGTGCCAGCCTCACTTCCCCAGACTGCCAGGACCTTGCTTTAGGCTCAGCCTGGGATTTGGCGTCTCTGCCCAAGCTCGGTGTCGCTGCTGCGTCCCCCCTCTCCTGTCTGGGAATTCTGGCTTCATTTCCCACTTCCATGGGGCTCTGGCTCTGAGCTCTCCCCTGTATGAGCTGAGACATTAAATCATCTGTCAGACTGACTCCCATGTCCTTCAGCTTCTTGGCCGCCACGGGATCCTTGAAGTTGAAAGGGATGGGGTGTCCATCTGTGGCCAAACGCACCTCCAGGTCGCTGGACCTGGTGTGGGGCAGGATCATGTGGTTCTTCACAAACTCAGGGCCTCCCAACATGCTCTCCAGGAGGGAAGTGGCTTCCAAGATTTCAGGCCTGACATAGATTTCCCTCTCTGCAAAGCTCAAGGTCATCTCAGTGAACTCCTGGCAGAGCTGAGGTGAGAGGCTGTTGCCTTGGTAGGTTGGGCACTCGATTTCAACGCTCTTCCCAAGGGTGAACAGGTCCTTGTTGAGCTCATATTTGCTACCCCTGGTTTTCCGCACAAACTCCTCCCTCAAAGCAAAGTCTATCAGCTCCTCTGGGAAGCGCCTGACAAAAGCCAGGCCAAGCAGAGCAGTAAGGAGATGCTCTGGAAACTTGCTGAACTCATGGAGTTTTGCATGCAGCTGCTTTATCAGGCTGGAGTAAAACTCCTCGTTGGCAGGTTCGTAGTCCAGGCACCCAAACGACCACAGGAACTTGGCAGCATCCTTGCTCCTGCAGTAGGACACCTTGGAAGGCAACGAGGCGGCGACAGCAGCCAAAACATCCTCGTCAAAGAAGTGCAGGGATGAGTAGGTGAGGGTGATGTGCATGATGCCCTGGATGTTCGTTGCAGGAATCCGAGCAGGAATGACCTTCCCGAGCTCCTTCATGAGGGGCAGGTGGTCCATGCGGGTGTAGCGCAGCATCTTCAGCACGTTCACCAAGGCGTAGGTGCTCATGTCCCCCATCTGCAGGGACACCCTGTCTGCAATCCTCCTCATGACGTGGTCAGAAATCCCACTGAGGGACTTGAAGAGCCCCAAGCAGACGGCACCCAGCTCCTCCAGGGTGAAGGCGTCCAAGTGCTTCAGGATGGTGCTCTCCACCTTCTGCGCCAAATCCACGGGCGACCTCCGGCCTTCCCCGATGATGTAGAGGAGCTGCACAAACTGGGGCAAGGTGAGGTCCTTCCAGTGCAGGTTGGCATAGCTGAACAGGATGCCCAGGAAGGAGGGCACGCTGCGCTCCAGGCAGCGCCAGCAATCTGCCACCAGCAGCAGCTGCTCCAGGCCCATGTCCCACGCCCGCCGGCAGAACTCGGCCTCGCACGCACCGAGCAGGGGGTGAGAAGCTGGCACAGCCAGAGGGACACAGGCCTTTAAAATCTGGATGAGCTCTGGGGTGCTGAGCAGCCTGATGGCTGTGACAGCACGGTGACACAGGGCACCAAACCTGGGGTCGGCCGTGAGTGCCATGCGCTGCTCCGCTGGCAAACGGCTCAGCTTGAGGAAACAATCCCTGAGAATTCCTGGGCTGCCCTCACACCCAGCCAAGCTCTGCAAAATCGAGTCCCCTTCCTCCGCAGGGAGGGTCTGTGCTGGCTCAGTGGTGTCACAGCTCAGAGATCTGTACTCAGGCCTCCCCTTCTGGAACACACGCGGGTCCTCCTTGGAGTCGTGCAACTCCCGCTTTTCCTTCTCTGCTTCCTCCTTGTGCAGCGTGGCCAGGATGGTCTGCTCCAGGAGAGTGTTGGACTTGGGCTTGGGCAGGGCATTCCTGATGGGTGGCAAAGCTTGGGAAGAGGCAGGAGGGGATGTCTGCAGAGCCTGCGCAGTGCCAGGGCTGGTGAACGTGTCACCGAGGGCCTGGCTGCTGTCCCTACCCACGTGCTGCTGGGAGCCAGCCCTGCCTTTGGCATAGGCAGCTGGATTATACAACACTCGGTAGTCCTGTGGCTTCAGCAGCTGGATGGTAGCCCCGGATTCTGTCCCAGAGTTGGCTGCTCCTGGCTTATCCTGCTTTTCCTTCTTGCTTTTGCTGCCTCCACGCTGGGCCGTGGTCGAAAGCGCTGTCACCCTGCTCAGCCCGGGCCATCGTCGGCACATGAGCACCGTAGCCATGGATCTCAACTGAGTGGGGCTCAGAACTGCTTCCAGGTACTGCAAAAAGGGCAGATGGAGAGTCAGTGGCCTCCACCTCACAGGCAGCACGATTTTATCAATCCTTTATGCTACTGAAAGGGAGGTGGTGCTGGTGCTGCCCTGCCCACGGCAGCTGGATCCCTGCAAAGCCACTGTGGTACAAATGTCACCTCATGCAAAGGCAGCTCAGGGTGAGCACTCAGTGACCTGGGCTTGGAGTAGAAGGCAGTCAGGCATGGCCTGCTACTCAGCAGGCATGAGAAATCTGGCACAGACTGGGAGAGATGAGAAAAAAATCATATTTTTTTCATTTTTAAGAGACCCAAGCTTTTCTTTCATTCTGAACAAGGAAAATGAGTTTTTGCAGTAGAGCTGCAGCTTCAAGAGGCTTTGCGTGTTCAACCAGAGCATTCTGCTGCTTTCTGAATCACTGACCAACACCTGAGAAGTTGTCCAAATATCCAGGGTGCCACACTGTCCTTTGCACCTGGAGACAGGATGTAGAGCAAGGTTTCCACAGAACCAGAGCAGAGAGTGAAAACTGGCCCAGAACTGCAGATGGAGGTTGGAGGAAAGCAGAAACACGGCCCAGAGCGAAGTGGGGGAAGAAGAAACACAAATCATGATGTGATGCCACATCCCAGGCTGAGAACCAGGGGCAACAGAGATTTCAGTGACAGATTTGGGAGCGTTTCCCAGATTTTTTAGGGCACAGGAGGCTTAAAAAAATGGTTGGTGCCTTCCTAACTCCTGCCTGAAGCAGCTGCAGCTGGGAGGGTGAGGGTGAGAAATCTGTAGGAGTCCAGCTGGTGCTGCCAGCCTGCCCTGGCTGCCAAACCAGCCCTGTTTATCACCACTCAGATGCTGATTTAAAAAAATAAAGCACCAGATTTTTCTCTCAAGTCCTTATCCTGCCCAAATATCCATCACACAGGTGTTATCCTGAAAATCTCTTCTGAAAATCCCTCAGTGCCACGGGGAGCTGGGCAATCAGGAAACCCAAAACCTGGCAGCCACTGCAACTCTTAGTGCTCCCCACATAGGGAAATAAATCCTCATGGATTCCCCTCGGAGCTCTGTTTGTATCCACGGCTTCCTGACCAGGGATGGAGCAAGACGTGGGATCAGGGAGGGCAAACTCAGTCCTGCTGCAGCAAAATGGGGACTCTGGGGCAGGAGAGGAGGGGGGAAGGTGGATTTGGGGTGTGTGAGGGGGACAGTGGGATGGCTGAGGATAAGCTGGATTTTTTGGTGTGTAATGATCTCCACATCTCCCAAAATCCAGGGACACTTTCTACTGTCCCAGGTGGCTCCAAGCCCTGTCCAGCCTGGCCTTGGACACTTCCAGGGATGGGGCAGCCACAGCAAATCTGGGCACTGTTCTACTGCAGCCCCAGATGAGGCTTTGCCCCACAGATTCCAGGCTGTTCCAAGGCTGTGACTGTCCCACCCCAGCACGAAATCCCAGGGGAGACTCTGCCCCTTCCTGCCTGTCTGGGGAGCAGGGAAAGGAAAAGCCCCCTCAGATGATGGAGAGGAAAACCCAGGCCAAGAGTTGGATTTCAAAGCTGTCCTGTTTAGGGCAAAGGAATGTCTGAGAAAATGATAATTTCTGGCTCTTCTGTAATGATAATTTCTGGCTGTGGGGCCTGGCCTGGAGTGGCCACAGGTGCTGGAGAAACCCCCTCCAACACCTCTTCCTCCAGCAGAGCTTGGACCATCAGAGATGCAGGACCAACCTCCAAAAACCACCTTGAACAAAACGAGATTTATCCAAGCGAGGTTTTCCCAGAGATTTCATGTCTGACTCCTCTTTGAGTGCCTTCATCTGTTTTTTTCACTAACAAAACCCAGGTTATTTACACAACCAGCTTCTCCCTGCTGTGAAAGGTGATCCTCCTGAGGAAACCCAGCTCCCAGAACCCTCTCAGAACAAGAGCCCCACATCAAAGGCAGGGAATCAAAGCTCCGAGCGCCGTGTGCTGCCAAAAATATCCTGCACGGATTGACTGTGGAGCTGTGACAGATTTGGGAATCCAGGCAGTGCAGGGATTGTTCCTCTCCTCCTCTGCTCCAAATCCAGCAAAAAGGAGAAGACAACACACAGAAAAGGGAGCCTGAGATGGGACAAAGCAGTTCCGAGCACCCTCAAGGGCAAACGGGCAGCTCTGAGTGATTTTCCCACAATTTTCGCCCAAATCTTTGTGATCTTTGCAGTTTCCACCCCATTTCTCTTCCAACTCCACCCACACCTTCCCTGGATTTGCCTCTCTTCACCTTCAGCCTTCCTTCTCCTCCCACTTCACATCCCCACACAGCCAAACTCCTCCCCCACCTCGGGCAGGGCCCTCCAGAATTTTCACTTCCAGCAGCTCCAGAGAATTCTGGGGAAGGGCCCTCTTGAATTTTCACTTCCAGCAGCTCCAGAGAGCCAGGGAATTTTGGGGAAGGACCCTCCTGAATTTTCACTTCCAGCAGCTCCAGAGAATTTTGGGGAAGGGTCCTGCAGAATTTTCACTTCCAGCAGCTCCAGAGAGCCAGGGAATTTTGGGGCCTCCTGAATTTTCACTTCCAGCAGCTCCAGAGAATTTTGGGGAAGGGCCCTGCAGAATTTTCACTTCCAGCAGCTCCAGAGAGCCAGGGAATTTTGGGGCTGGGAATGCCCTCCGAGGAGCTGCTCAGGCACAGAAATGTCTCTAAGTGTCACAGCTGAGCCTAAAAACTCCTGGAAAGGAACATTCCCAGAGAAATTCCACCCACCCAGGAGATCAGCCCTGTGGAAGGGGGTGTTGGTGCACCCCAAAATGCTGTCAGGGTTTTTGCTGCCTCGGGAACACCCAGAGGGGCTTTTGGGAACCCCTGACCCTGTGCTGGCAGCCAAAGGGCAGAGGGAATCTCCTCGGGATGGGAGGGATGAACAGTTTGGGAAATGTTGGGGATAAAACAGCTCCTTTTGGATAAAACAGCCCCAGGTGAACTCTGGGGCCTGGGCTGGAGAGGAGAGCAGCAGAAAAGAGATTTTCTTCCCCTAACAGGGAAGAAAATCGTCCCTTTTTGTGCTTATTCCTTCTTTTTAAAGATCACAGAATGGTTTGGGTGGGAAGAAATCTCACAGAACACCCAGTGCCACCCCTGCCATGGCAGGGACACTTCCACTGTCCCAGGGGCTCCAGGCCCTGTCCAGCCTGGCCTTGGGCACTGCCAGGGATCCAGGGGCAGCCACAGCAAATCTGGGCACCCTGAGCCAGGGCCTCAAACCCTCACAGGGAACAATTCCTGCCCAAAATTAAAGGTAAATCTGCCCTCTGGCAGTTTAAAGCCGTTCCCTCTGTCCTGTCACTCACTGCCTGCCCTTGCTGTCCTTTTTTTGCCGTGGAAGTTCATGATGGGGAGAGTTGGACCTTGACTGGATCCCAAGGGATGGGAAGAGGAGACTCTCACTGATCCCATCCCATTTCCCCCGAGCCTCAAAGCTTCCCAGAGCTGCCTCCCACCCAAAGTTGTCTTTGGATCCCCCCAAAAGTTTTGCTGCCGTCTCCCTGCCACCGCCTGCTCCCCCCTCGCTCAGTCTGATGCTGTTTCATCCTCCATGAATTTTTTGGCAGGGAATTTTCAGCAGGGAATTACGAAAAGCTGCTTTGCTTGGTTTGTCTTTAACCCAGTGCTTGAGTCATCTCCAGTTGCCTTTGGAGGTAGAGTGGAGTCACGTCCCCTCATCCCTTCACCCCACAAACAGGGATTTTTAACCCCAAAAACAGGGATTTTAACCCCACAAACAGGGATTTAAACCCATTTTAGGCCACCTGGGGACATTTTGGTGGCTCTGAGGCACTCCAGGAGTTCAAAACCCCCACACCAGGCTGTGATTCCCCTCTGGAAGCTCCTCTGCACCTCCAGGGCTCACGGGGATCGCTGCAAAAGGAGCAGGAGCCACCCTTTTGTGGGACACTCCCAGGGAGGCAGAATCCCCCAAGGTAATTCATGCCAATTACCACAATCAGCTAATTAGCAAACAGGATCGATTCAAACGGAGTTACGGTGTCAACAGCTGCTGTGCAGGATTGTGTGAGCTGGAGGGAAGCCATCCTGGCCCTCAGAAATTCCCTCAGGGCTGGGAACTGGGGACAGGTGGAAGGGATGTGGGGGGCAGCAGGGGAATTAAGGGGGGAAACCCCAATTGCTGAGACAAATCAAAGTGGAAAAGTGTCCAGAATGGAAAGTGAGCCGGGTAATTTGCTGTAAACACACAAGGGATGATGGAGAGGGGCCTTTCCCACCAGCCAGGCTGGGATGAGAGGGACGAGTCAGATTTTCACTGGGGAATTATCTGGGCTCTTCTGCAGGGATCCCCCAAAAGTGAGGGAGCTTCTCCCTCCTGGAAAATCGGCCTGGGAAGAGCTCTCTGCTCCCGACACCAGAACCAGCTCTCCAGTGGGAGCCAATTGCCACTTTTGGGAGCTTTCCCGGGAATTAGAGCCGGGCTGGCTCCATCATTTCTCCTTCAGGAAGGCTGAAGCTGGATGGGGCAACGAGGGTGGGAGCGTGGTGTAAAACCAGCAGGGACATCTGCTAATCCTCCCCTAAGCCCTCTGTGATGGATTTAAAGGGTGTTCCTGTCGCTCGCCCCCGGGATCAGGATCCTGAGAGGATAAAAGTCCAAAAGAAATGAAGGGGATTCTTCTCCCCGCAGTGGGGTGTGAAAGGGGGACTCGGATCCTGCTGGGATGTCCCCGATGGGGTGCAGGTGTTGATGCCTTTTCCAGGTGTTAGGAAAATGAAGCCAGACACGGTTAAAGGGGTTGGGTTCTTTACCTCAGTATTTGAATCAGGATCCTGTTTGGTGCATCCACTTCACCCA
>JAHLSL010000015.1:31444634-31478391 GCA_025920805.1 Petroica traversi
CCAGAGATGCTGTAATTCCTTTGCTTCGTCTTTGTCTTTTCTTGCTGATTTTTTTTTATTAAAAAGTTTTTAACTTTAACAGAAAAGGACCTTGTTTTTAACAACCCCCCTTTCAGATGACTCTAGGGAGGTCTGGTCAGAGCCCCTGGTCCAGCATGACTGCCCAGAGCCTGCTGGCCAGGGCTGTGTCCACACAGATTTTGGGGATTTCCACTAATCACAGCTCCACTGCTCCCAGAAATCTCTCTCCTGTCCACTTTCAACACTGGCAAATAATTAAACACGGCCCTGAGCCTCACTTGGATCTTGTGTCTCTCCCTGATATTTCTACCAGGTTTGCTTCCTGCCCACCTCTTCCTTTTTATCCCCTGGCAAGTGAGGAAATCCCATTTTTGGGAGGCCACAGTGGTTTGGAGCAGAGCCACGCTGGTGATGGCACCTGAGGCTCCAAACCTGAGGGAACTCAGGGAATCCCTGACTCGCTTTGCCCTGGGAGGCACCAGCTTTGTCACCAGAGGGCAGGAGACCTCTCCGGTAAAGCCGTCGGGAAAAGCGCTGGAATTGCTGGATTTTTAACGGGAACAACATTTATCTGTTGCTTTCAGTGGTGCTGACCGAGCAGTTGGGTGGGATTTGAGTAAAAACCTGCCGGGGGTTTTGGCCATGGTTGTGAGGGAAGGTGGATGGGCCTCGGCCTGGAGGCTGCATCCAAATCCTCATCCCGAACATCTGGGATACAGCACAAATTGGATGAATTTGAGTGTTTTGAGTGTTTTCCACCCTTTCAGTCCCATGTGCTGGGGAAATCAGGGAACCCAGAGATGCTGCAGCGGGGGATGTGGCTGTTCCAAGCAAGGGAGGAATGGGAATCGCCTCCCCACCTCTTCAGCTCCCTGGTAGCTCCAGGGTGAAGCTTTTCCCCCCAGTTCCCCAGCCCAGCTGTGGATCCATCCCCAAAATCCTCTTGTTTCCCACCCTTTCTCCCATCTGTAACACAAAAAAACACCACACAGTCCTGTTTTTAAAACGGGGCCTTTCTCCATTTTATTTTGCCCAATAAAAATCCTTCACAGTCAGGTCGAGAGAGGAGAGCTGGAGATACGTATACATATAGATCTGCATGTCTATTTATATATATACATACCTCTGTACAGATATATTTATATATTCACCGTAGAAAATGGCAAAGGCAGTAGCTCTTCACATCTGGATAAACCCAATGGGAACAGACAACAGACCAGCAGGGAATTGGGAAAGTGTGGCGGAGTTTTAACAAGAACTTCCAAAACGGATACACCTTTGCTGTACAAAAAAATCCCAGAATGCTGCGTGTTACCTCTTTTTTCTTTTTTTTTTCTTTCTTTTTTTTTTATTTTTGTTTTGTTTTGTTCAACCTCTTGTCTTTTCAAAACACACTTAACCAGAGGCAAAGTCAAGACAAACGGTGTTTGGAAGTGACCAAGTGGACAGGAGAGACACCCGACTTTATGGAGTTCTTTTTTAAATATTTTTATTAATTTTTTAAGCATATATATATATATTTATTTATATATATATAATTTTTAAATTTTTTTAAAGTTTTTTTTGTTTGGTTTTAGATTTTTTTTAGATTTTTTTTTAAATTTTATTTATTTTTTGCAAAGTCTCGTTTTCAAACGCAGTTCGGAGAACCAGCAACAGTCGACGCAGAAACAGAACAGTAACGGAGTCGAGTTCAGAACACTTCTGGTTTGAATTCACAGTCAGAGGAGAGAGAGAGAGAGAGAAAAAAAAAAAGAGAGAAAAACGAGGGGGAAGAAAGCACAAGGCTGGGGCTGAATTTACACTCGGAGTGGGGTGAGGGTCTCACGCAGGAGGTCCTGCAGAGGGGCACGCCCGGCGCTGGCAGAGCTCCTGTTATTGCTGGTGAGGTCGGGCAGCCCCCTCGCCCTCCTTCCCGCGGGGATTTTGGGGGGCCAGCGATGGATCTGCTGCAGAAGGGGCGAGGAGAACCCTGCCCTGTGGTGCCCGGAGCGAGGCGCGGCTCCTCGGGCTCACAGCGATTTCCAGGTCCCGGAGAGTGCAAACAAAGACACCTTGGGGTGAGCCCCGGCCCCGGGCTGGGCTCTGCGGGGACACGGCTGCCCGGGAAGGGACTGCATAGACACATTGGCCGGGTGTGCAGCATTGGGTGGGGCTGGGATGCTCCTGCGCCGGTGCTGGAGCTCTGCCCGCACGTTTCTGCTCCTTTAATCACGGGAAAGGGGGAAAGGGGTTTTTCTCCCCCAAGCCTGGCTCTCAGGAATGGCAAAACCAGTGTCCCACTGAGCTCTGTGAGCTCAGACACCCTGGTGGCTCCCACGTGGAGAAGCCCCGCTGCAGGGACCCAGTGACAGCCTGGTGAGGGCACCAGGAGGGGACAGGTCACACCTCCAGGGTGTCCAGGCTGGTGGCCTGCTGGATGTGGGAAGCTTTGGGCTCGCCAAGCTCAGACCACTGTGGTCATTTAGAGCCAGACTGGACCTTGCATCCCTTTCCAAAGGAGTTGAGGCCAGGGCTGGAGCTGTGAAGGAATTCACGGGAATGTTGGCGGTGTCCAAGGTGGGAAGAGTCCCTTTGAAAACCTATTGCTTTGGGACAGAAAGCAGAGACTTCCTGCCGGAGAAAACAGAAGTGTGAAAGAGCTGTGGAGACACAGCCAGGTCCCAGGCTCCAGACCTGACACGATCCCTGCTGTTGGGAGGACCAGGGAGGAGGATTATCCTGAAAATGCAGGAGCTTGGTGCTGACAGCAGTTGCTCTGCCAGCATGGGACATCCTGGATCCAACTGGATGTGATCCCAACCCCTCGATACCCTGCGGGGTCCTTGGTGTCCCTAAGGACCTCAGAGACCCCTCAGATCCCTGTTTTTCCAGAGGATGGAAGCAGCAGGGAGCCCCAGGGCTGGGTGGGGATGGTGTGAATCCCCCGGGCAATGATCCCAGGGGATTGCAGGCCGTGGGAATGTCCTTCAGCAGGAAACCAGGTGGTCCTTGGAGGCAAAACTGGGCTGATGGAGCTGCCATGGGGATCTCAGAGAGGAGAGGATCAGAGTTCTGGAACGCTCCTGAGAGCAGGGTTGGGATAACCTGTTCCAACTCATCCAGATGTACCTGGGAGAGCACTGGGAGAGGCACTGACTGCTCCAACAGGGTGGGAATGATCTAAAAGGAGACAGGAGAGCCTGGAGAGCTGGAGCAGATCTTTAGCAAGGGGTCTTGGTGAACAGTAACTCATAAAGGGGTTTCAAGGCTTAAACTGAAGGTTTGGGTTAAATTAATGGCGGGTTGGGCTCTCTCCCACCCCAGGAATGGTGCGGAGAAGGCTGAGCATGGCTGGGGAGCAGAGACACAGTGAGAGGTGTCTGCCCCAGGCCCTGACCCGCCACAGGAGCACAGATTTCCCACTGGCCTCCTGCCTGGAGCTTTCATGGTATAGAGGTGGGCAGAGATGCCTTCAGAATCCCAAACAGAAGTGAAGAACAAGCTGCCTTCACCTTGGGGTTTGGCTCCTTGGTAGGGAGGGTGCTGAGGATGCCAGGGGAGAGGACACCAAGGGGCAGCCAGCAGGACCACAGGCTCACAGGATGCTCATTTTCCTGGATAATTCCCACTGAGCCAGAACTATTGACTGGACCTTGTAGTGATGTCTGCTGCTAAACTAGAGGAGACCTATTGCTCTGAACACCAGAGTTGCCTCATCTGAAGGTGAAGTTGCCTGAAGACAAGAGGATGCAGGGCTTGGTGTGCATCCTCTCTTCTCCTCAAGGAGAAAGGGAATGGCATCCATCCCAACTCCAGGGACAGCCCCTGGTCCGTATTCTCCACGGGAAATGTGTGGAGGTCATTGGTGTGGCTGTGGAGGATACTGGTGTCACCAACTGGGGACATCACCTCGCCCAGGAAATCTTCTCTATCCTGTCCTATCTCGCACAGGAAAGGTCCTTATGGACTTGAAAACATTCCCAGGTGGGACAGGAGGAGATCACGCCCTCTGCCAGCTCTCATTCCCATTTTCCAGCCCACATCTCTCTGCAGGAAAGTTGGGACACAGCTCCAAGCACGCAGCCCAGCGCTCTCTGGAGATCTTTGGTCACGTTGCTCGTGAGCTCACTGCTTGAGCGAGCTTTAAAGTGCCTCTGAAAGGGGCAGGAGGGGAGCAGGATGGTCCTTTCCATGGGCAGAGCTCGGGGAACACCTCTGGGAGCCACTGCCTGCATGGAATCTTGGTGTGACACCAGATGGGCAGAGGGGACTTCAACCTTAACCAGGGGGGAAGTGTAAACCTGGCTCAGGGGGACACCAGGCTGAGCTAATCCCGAGTGGATTCCTCCCTGGGAGGTGCTGGAGCCCTGATTCCCAGGGCAGCCAGGCACAGTTTGAGGTGCTGGGCACGCTCAGCCCCGCTGACCAACAGAGAAGCCACAGAGCCTTCTTGTCTCCTTTTAATCATCAACACACAGAGCTGGGCTCTTGTTTACATCCAAGCACACTTCTCTCTGTACAACAGCAAAGAGCAACCATTCCATTCCTCTTGGAACGTGGAAACCCAGGGGCGAGTGAGCACCACCAGGGACAGCAGGACTGGGGCCATCAGGTGTCACCAGACTGTGGCAGGAGCTGAGTGAGGCACAACAACATGCCCTGGTTGTGGTGTTCACCCTGGGGTTCACACTGGGGCCATCAGGTGTCACCAGACTGTGATAGGAGCTGAGTGGGGCTGTGTGAGGCAGGACAACGTGCCCTGGTTGTGGTGTTCATCTGGGGGTGGAGGGGAGTGCTGGAATTAGCCCATCTGGGTGGCTGGGACAGCCTTGGAATGGTGGTGGAGCAAAGCAGCTCTGCTCACAGCAGAGCAAGGCCTTCCCTGGCAGCAGGACAGCCTGCTCAGCCCACACCCTCATGGATGGAAAAGCTGGAGCTGATCCGTGTCCTCTGTGGATATGCCTGGAGCATGACTGGGCTCTGTACCTGGGGGTCTTGTGACAAAAAGAGCTGCTCCAGGACTCCCATCACTGGCCTGGCTCTCCCAAAAATCTTGGCTCATATTGCCCAGCTGCATTTGTTGGGTATCCCAGAGCATCTCTAATGTCTGTGGACCCCATGTGTGGGCAACTGAGCTGAGACTTTCGTGGCCACAGCTTGTGGTGGTGAGCAGTGGCAATTTAGGGAGGATTTTGGGGGCAGGAGTTGGAGAATGACAGGTGAGCCAGGATGCCACGCTGAATTCCAGGGTGGAGGAGACAGCTGGGGGATGGTCGAGCCCAAGGTCTGGGTGGGGATCCGTGGGACAGTTACAATTCATCAGCCCTGCCTGAGCCTCCGAGAGACACTGCCAGCCTCCTTGGACATTCCCAGGATTTGTCACCCAAACGCCAGCCTGGCACCCCTTGGCTGTCCTAATCCAGGGCTAAGACCCCAGAGCCTCAACAAAGCTTTTGTTGGGAGATTTCATCAACTTGTGAAAGTGTTAGGACCTGGAAAGAGCCAGGTGAGCTCCACCTGGGCACAAACAACAGGAATCCAGGTGTCCCACCTCATTTTGCTCCATCTCTGCTGAGCACAGGGTAGAGGACTTGATGGGGAGCAGCACATCCAGTTGTGGGAAGAACCCTGAAGCCCAGGAATCCTTTGTGGCAGTTTGGCTCCCCAAACCTTTGTATTTTCTGTCACTGTAGCACAGGTGGGGTGGTTTCTGCAGGACAGATGGGTATTTGGGGGATCCTGGGAGAATCCCGAGGGAGGGAAAACCGGCAGCAGCACAGAGTCTTAGTGGGTGTCTGCAAGGCTCTGTCATCCAGGGAATGTCCACAGTCGACGTCTGTCAGGTCTGGATGGAAATTCTGGATTGATGGAAGTGGAAGTGGAGGGAGAGGGCTTTTCCTCCTCCGAGGTGAACAATTTCACAAGAACGCCACACACCTGCTTTGGGAAGGAGGACAGCATGGGCTTGTCTGATGTGAAAAGCTGAGATGGTGCAAGATGCCACATCTCCAGCCCTGACTCTGTGGGGTGTTTGACTCTGTCTGGAAGGCCTGGAGTAAGACATGGAGAAAGCTCTGGGATTTGCCTGGCCAGGTGTCTCCCTGGACATGGCAAAGTCTGCTGCTGGGTGGCACTGGCAGCTGCTCTCCTTCCTTGGTGGGGTGCATGGGCTGATGTCCCAGAGTGCTGGAGCATCTTCAGGATTTGCAGTAGGACTCTTCCCCACCCCCATCAGGAGTCAGACCTGACCTAATCTCTTTTATGGCTGGTCCTGGGAGAGGGGCTCAGCCTGAGCTGCCCCGGTGTTTTCCATGAGTTGTCTTCCTCCAGCTCCAAAGACGTGGGCAGAGGTGGTGGGGAAAGGCAGGAACTGTCAGCTGGGATCTTGAAATGCCCTGGCCTTGTTGCACTTTTCCATTTTCAGTGGCTCCAGGAATCTCTGGCAGTCACCACCATCTCCTGGCCAGTGGCAATGCCTGGTGACCTGGGCTGGTGGGACTGACTGTGGTCTCCACTCTTTGCTCAGTTTGGAGCTCACCACAATGATATTTGGTCACAAATTGAAGGTCAGACATGGTCGTGAACAGGGGAGCTTTGGGGAGACAGAACATGGAAAATGTGCAGCTTCAGGGCTTTTGTTTGGAAGGTCTTCAGCCCCTCGATGCCTCGAGGTTCTTCCTTGGTATGCACATGAAATGTCACCTGGCCAAACTCCCCCTGGAGTCACCTCATGGACATTTCAAGACGTCCCAGTGCTAATTCTAACTCTTCTCCTCCTGCTCCCCAGGGCAAAGAGCCAAAATCCCCACTCATGTTGATCCTTTGGCCAGTGCAAACTCCACTTCATGACATTTTTCTTCTCTTTATTGTGACTCATGGTAAAATATTGTCCATGACAGGAAGAACCGAGCTCGTTTTGCCCATGTTTTCAAGCGGAATGCCGGTTTTGCTGCCTCAGTAGCTGTGCACGAAGGATTTGGTTTATTATTCTGCCAGGGCATAAGCACTTGCGTGATCTTAAGCATTTTCCCCTCTTGTGACTTCTTTCACGCTCAGGGTTAGGAGCTGAGTTATTTTCTTAAGCTAGGCCTGTGTTAATCTCCATCCCTGGAGCATGGGATGGCTGTGGGTGCTGTTTGGAATGGCTGTACTGAAGGCTGACCATTGCAATACAGCCGTGATGCTGCTGTACCTGCCCTGCAACTCCTGAGTGAGGCTCGAGTGCTGTTTTTAAGCAGACCCTGGACCGAGAGAGTGCACCGAGGTGTCACTCGTTTGGGGACAGGGTGGCACAACTGCCCGCTTTTGGGGCAGATTGCTAAAGCTTCAGTTTGCATAAACATCCCATGGGTTTGGAGGCTTCCCCAAACCTCGATTCCATTGACTTTGAGAGGTAAGAGGGCTCTTGGGAAGGGAAACTAGCTTGGATTTCCAAGCTTTTTCCTTGCTTGGGTATAGAGTAAGAGTAAGGGGACCAAGGCAGAGGTGGGAGGGTATTTCTGCTCCCGGCGTTGGTCACAGCCTGGGAGGGGAGTGGAACTGCAGGAAGAAACCACAAGGAAGTGAAAACGCAGCGTAAGTTAAGCTCTGCTGAGCTTCCAGAGAGGCCCCTGCTGGGACATCGTTCCTTGTTGGCTTCTGTTACCAGGACAGGCTCATCCTGCTCCTCAAGGATGTCCTAACCTCTCGCAACCAGGGCAAGAGGGAGTCGTCTGGTAGAGATATGTCTGGTTTCACTGAAATCAGTGGCCAAGCTCACACTGACTTCACTAAGACCACCGTCTAGACAGGATACTTGATGCAGAACACTTGAGTTTGCTCATGATCCCGAGAGCTTTGCTCCATTAGCCAATGTGGCTAAAAACGTCCTGGGGAAAAAAAAACAACCAACCCAAAAAACCAACAAACCTGCCACTTTGAACTGTTTTGCTGCACGTAAATGCTTGGAAAACCAAAGAAACCGAATACGACCCTCCAAAACAACCAACCAAAGAAGGGTGATTTGTAGGAGAGGGGGTGGCAGCCTCTAGCAAAGTAACAGTCAGGGCAGATTACAAAAGAGCCGATTGGCCCTCACCAGCTGTACTAGGGAAAAACCCAGACGAGATGTCGCATTTTTGATAGAAAACCAACGCACATCCACAGTTATTTTACCTACAGAGCACAGGAGTGGAGAGCAAGGGTGACGGAGCCAGGTAGGAGCACGCTTGCACCGCCCCGACAGGAGCGCGTTATCCTTCAAAGATCACTGGCTTGAGTAGGTAGTACATGCACAGCAATAAAAAGTCCCGTGGTGTCACCTCGGTCCCTCCTCAGATCTCGGTGGACTCTATTCGCTCGAGTCTGGAGGGAGTCCATGTCTTCTTCTCCTCGGTGTGCGGGGGGCTGGTGGCCTTGGTGTTCATCTCATTGACCTTGTGCTCCAGGAGCTGGTTCTTCTGGTACATCTCCACGTAGTTCAGCTGCAGCTGCTTCTGGTACTTGATGACCTTCTCCTTCTCCTCCTGCCACGTGCGCCGCTCCTCCTCGAAGTCCATCACCTGCTGCTCCCGCTGCTGCCGCTCCAGCTTCAGCTCCGTCTGGAGCCGCTCCAGCTCCCTCCGCAGGGTGTTCACACTGTCCTCGCTCTGCCGCTGCATCTTGGCCTCGTCGCTCTCGCAGGCCAGCGGGTCCCGCAGCTTCTCCCCGAGGTCCCCACCAAAAGGCCCCGCAGGCCCCATGCTGGCAAGTGTCCTCTTCAGGCCGGAGACCTCCAGCTCACAGTGGTTCAGTTTTTCCCTCAGCACCTGCACCTCGCTCATCTTCCGCTGCAGCTCGCCCTCGCAGATCTCCAGGTTGACGCTCTTGGAGCTGTAGGAGTCCTTCAGGGTGAGGATCTGCTCCTCTTTCTCCCGTAGGAAGTTCTTACCTTCCTTGAGCTGCGACCGCAGTCCCACGATCTCGTTGAGCTTCTGGGAGACGTCGGCTTGGGAGTCCTTCAGCTGCTGCTTGAGCAGGGAGATCTCGCCTGCCTTCTGGCACACCTGAGGGGAGAGCACTGTGAGGCTGGCGGATGGCAGCGAGGAGCTGCTTGTCCCCTGCCCTGCCCATGAAACGACCCTGCTCAAGGACCCAGCCTTCACCAGGACCCAGACCATGCCACAGACCTGGAGGCTGTCCCTACCTCTGTGTTTTTCCTGGCTCTGTTGCTGTTCCCCGCTGGAGTTGCCCAAACAGCCAAGCCCAGTGCTGCAGTCCCCACCAGTGATGCTTCCCTCCTGTCTTCATCTTACTCACCCACAAACCCACGGTACTCAATCCCAAATCTTCTCACAGGAGTTCTCCCACTGACCTCAATGGAACCTGGACCTTGAACAAGTCTGAGACAGAAAAATCTCAGATTCAGGGACCACTCAGATTCTCCCTGAGCACTGGGAAAATTGGACAGGAGGCAGGCAAGTAGATTTTACTTACTCATGCTATGATGCCTCCCTTCCTAAAGACTCCTAAAGAATCCTGGAAGTGCTCAAAGCCACATTAGATGGGAGTTGGAGCAATCTGGTTTAGTGGAAGGTGTCCCTGCCCATGGCAGGGATTTGGGACTGGATGGACTTTAAGGTCCCTTAGAAGACCTGGGCAGAACTGCTGGTCAAAGGAGGGACAATGCAGTCTGTTCATTTTGGGATGTATCTTGCAGAGGTTTTACAGCAAGCCTCCAATAAGCTCTGCTGAACATCTGCAAATGTCACATTTCAGAGCCTAATTAATCCCAGCTTCATTGACTTTCCATCAGGATTAGCAGAATAAGGTCTTCTTGATTCTAGAGCTACATTTTGCCTCTGCACTCTTAATAAATTTAAAGTTTCTTGCCTATGCATGGAAGGATTAAAATTCTTCACATGATCAAGCTGAAAAAAAGGTATGTTAGCACTGGCTATACAAACAGACCTTGATAAAATGTTCTAAAAATAGAAACAGTAGGGGAAAGTTATGTGGGACTCAACAGGAGAAGTAGAAAGAGGAATTTGCCTTTCAGCCTTTTAAGAGAGATAAACTTATTTACAACTGGAAACAGTGTGTTACACTGGAATGCGTGAGGTAGACATGGCTATCGATATCATTCTTAGCTCAGTTGCTTTTATATCTTCAATTAAAAAAAAATCAAATATCTGAAAAGCAGTTTCAAGATTTGTCCAAATGCAAATGGTAAAATAATTTAATTAAAATAGACTTAAGCCCATTTTTGGCAGGCACAAGTACCTGTGTGGAAAGACCTCTGTACCCTGAAACTGGATTTGAATGTCACGACTTGGAGTGACCAGACTGAGAAGTCAAATTATTAACCAGCCCAGGAGGGTGTGCACAAAAAGTTGTGCTTATTTGAGCTTAATTGAAATCAACAGGCCTGGGACTCAGACAAATGTCACCTGTCACCTGGAGGCCACCAACCCATGGCTGTTACCTGTAGGCTCCGCTTAGGGCACATGAGAGGTACTTTGGGTCACCAGACCCCGCGATGGAAACCTCACTCAAGGTCTGTCACAACAACCCTCTTACCTCCCACTTGGTCTCTTCAATCTTTGGGAGAAACTCAGCCTGCTCCTTCTTGAAAGCCACAAATTTCTTCTCCAGCTCCTCTCGTTGCTGGAGGAGTTGCCCCATGTCGTCCTGGAGTTTTTTTTTCTCCTGCTGGAGCTTGAAGATTTGGAGCTGCAGAGCCTGCTGAGCCCGCTGCGCCTTTTTGGAGACCTGCTGCAGCTTGTTGGCATAGTTCTGCCTCAGGTCCTCCATCTCCCTCTCCCAGATCTTCTGCTTCTCCTCGAACACCTGGAAGATGGCCGCCTCGCTCTTGTCCAAGTTCCTCCTCATCTGGAGCACCTCCTGCTCCTTCTCCCACAGCCGGTCCTCCAGGTCCTGGATGATGTCGTCGGTGGAGGGCGAGTGGAAAGGCATCGTTTCGTTGAGATGGTTCAGCCTGTTGAAGGACGAGGTGCTCTTGCTCGAGGACCGCCCGCTGTCTGAGGTAGATATCCCGTTGTACCCCACGATGTTCTTCTCCACGTAGGTGGTCCCGATGCGGTTGATGTGGCTCGTGGAGGCGCTCATGGGGCCCACGTGCTGGCTGTAGCCTGTCCCGTAGGTGGGCAGGCTCGTCAGCGAGTTCCGGCCCGAATCCGAGAGCCCCCCGCCTTGGTTTGTAGTCCTGTTAAGGCTGCTCTTGTCGAGTCCCCCCTTGGGCGCGGACGGGCTATTGCTGTTGGCATGGTTCAAGCTCTTTCTGTTCTCTGCCATCCCGTTGCTCTGCGGCGGGCAGAGGTTCTGCATGGAATGGAAGTTTTTAGGAACTACTGGTTTAAAGGCTGAGGGTCTAACTAAGGGCTCATTGCTCTGCAAAAAGGAAAAAGGACCACGTGTCAAACACAGCAGGAGGCTCGGTAACGACACACAAAAGAGACGCAGGGTGGGGCTGGTGCAGCTTGGGCTCCTCATCCCACCCTGATTCACCCTGGACCGTTTGGGGTTGCACGTGAGGGACCTGTGGTCACTCGTAGGGCAACGTTTTGCCTTCCCTTGCCCAGCTGAAAGGAAACCATCTTGCCTTGCCCCACACCTGTGTTATTTACCCCTAGAACATTCCCTGGGTTCTCTTAGTGCTCTTTATAAGGAGAGCTGCCCCTTGCTTGCCTACCTGACCAAAATAACTCTAATTTTTGCTGATTATATTTCTAGCCTTGAGGTTGCATTGCCCCTTTGCTGAAAGCTGGATTAGCAGCCGTTTTGCCTCAGGAGCATCACATTTCCCTCCTGCCAGCAGTGACCGGTGTCTGTGGGGTCCTCATGTCCTGCTTGTCCTCAAACAGGAGCAGTAGGAGCTGTGACCCCAGCAGTGACACCAGCAAGGAACATGCTGGAGCTGCTCTTCATTTGAAATCTGTGTTTTCTGCAGGCCTAAGCAATGCTGGGGTTCAATGAACCACAGCTGTAAGGGATTTAGAAGGGATTTTAAAACCTTGCACATTCCTCAACCCATCAGTGCACCACTAGAAACAAAATTTTTCTCAAAATGGGATTGAATCTCACTGCAGGTTGGATTTTAGGGTGAAAATTAAACTGGAGTAAGCAACAGTGTTTTGAAAGTGTCTTTTAGGAGAAACAGAACGAGCCCCAGCGAACAGGTTGGAGACCAAGTGTGCGACTGAGATGGACTGCAGGTGCTGTTGGATTAACAACCCAGGAGAAAAGGCCACCAAACGCTGCAGAAATAATGCTGGACTCAAATTATGGAAGTCACTGGAGCAGAGCAGCAGGCTACATAAAACACTGCTGGCTCTGAGGCTCTGCTTTTCCAGGCCTGGGAGATTTTGTTCCGTGAAGCCAATGTGAGCCACAAGGGCTTGGGCTGGAGAGAACATTTACAGGGGTAGCTCCCAAGCCTTGTCACCTTGTCCCTCACATTGGGATTCCAGACAGATGCTCATGGCTGCTTTCAAGCAACAGCTTCAGGTGACAGCGGGTGGTTTGAAACTGCCTATAAAAGGCACAAAACAAGAGTGGGACCTAGATGCTGGACCTACTGAAGCTGGAGCCAACTCCAGCTCCCTCCCCATCCTTCAGGGAGGAAGGCACAACATCTCAGGGACGTTTGAATAGCCAGTGACTCAAACCCAGCTGTACGTGGAAGACTTGTGGTCACGCTCTTGGGTTCCTCAAGTACTAACAACCCCCTGAAAGTCACAAGAATCATATCATCCCTACATAAAAATGTACAAAACAAAAAATGAGACCAAAAGGATCACACCTTTGCCCAAGGTCTGGGTTTCCAGGGACGTGCCACAGCCACCCAGCTGCTCCAGGAGGTCCTCACCTGCTCTAGTTTGCCGGAGATCGGCAAAATCTTTGGTGGGTTACTGGGCTCTCGGTACTGGGGTGGCGGCGGCAGGTTCTTCTCGTTGTTGGCCGTCACGTTGCCGCAGATGTCCATCTTCACCTTCTCGCTCTTGCGCAGGTCGCCGTTGATGTAGAGCGAGTTGGAGACCTTCTCCGACTTGTAGGTCTTCTCCTCGCCGGAGTAGCGGTTGGAGATGTCCCGCCCGGCGTAGCCGTTGCGGGGCCCCTCGGTCTGCCGGCCGCTGCTCTGCGTCCGCGTGCCCACGCTCTTCATGGCGAACTCCTGGTCGTTGGCCACGCCGCTGCCCACGCTGCCCATGGCGCTCCTGGGGATGGTCTGGGAGTAGCGGGGGGCGAAGCCGTGAAAGCTCTGCGGGCTGGGGTGGGCCGGGTCACTGAGGACGGGCAGCGTCTCTAGCGTGGCCATGGCAGCGTCGGGGTGAGGCGGAGGCACAGCTCAGTGGCACTGGGGCGAGGAGGGAAGAGCATTGTTAAGGAGATGGGGTTTGTCTGCCGTGCCCTTTGCAGGTCTCAGTGATGGGGTTCTCCCCCAGATCCCTTGGAGGAGCAGCATTCCCCAAATCCCACCCACTTGCCATCCTAATCTTCTCAGTCCAAGGGTTGTGGTTCCCCAGGGAGTGAGTTGCATGGATTTTAGCAGGCACGGCTCTAAGGCATCGCTGAGACACAGCCATTTGCTGTTCCCAAGCTTGAATTATTTCTGTCATTTTGCCCAGGTTTGAACAAGTTTGTGTTCCCGTGGGGATGGAAGGGCTCCATCCCTGCTCCTGCCTCATACAAGTGCTCCCTCCAGCACATCCCTTAGGGATGGCATCACAGGATTTAAGCAACACAATTCCCATCCCTTCCTTGGGATTGCTGCTCGCCTGAAATTGAGCTTTTAAAAAGATGTTTTTGTCCAGGTGTCAACCTAAATTTTCTTTAAAAACTTTATTCCCTTTCTCCATTTGGTTCTTACTTAGGCTGTGCCTTGTGTTGGGCAAAACTAGGCCAAGGGACATGGATAACACACAAATAATGGTTTCAGAAGCTGTCTTTGACCAGGGTTGTCCTGGGACCAGTTATCCTTGGGACCAATTCTCACACGTCTAGATGCTTTTCATCAGCTTTTACACAGAGGTGTAAAATCTCATTTAAGGAAATAAAAGACCCACAACAACTCTTTTTGTTGTCGCCTCATTGAATAATGGAGAATTTGAACCGAACCTGCCAAGGATCTCATTACATGAAGGAAGGGAGAAGGTGCACTGCAAATTTTGAGTGACTGAACCAAACCTGGAGGAGCAGGGTCAGTGGCTTGTGGACAGCTGTGGTCACTCAGCTGACCAGTGTCCACCCAGCCCTCCAGAGTTCATTGCCCTGGTCCCCATGGGCCAGAACGGAGGCTTTCCTTTTGTCTGAGGCACCCTCAGTTCCAGGTTTTCCAGGATAAACCATCCCAACAGTGTGGGGACTAAAGCCAGACTTAGGGGCAGCAGAAGGTGCAGGTTTCCCTGTGGATGGGATAAAAATAGTGATGCCCTTTGGACAAAAGTTCAGGGATGGCAGAGGTCAGGCAGGACCAGCAGGAAGGGGAGATGGAGAAAATCCCCATTTCAGTGGGGTTTTCCCTCTCCTTGGGGTAGGGATGTTCATTCAGCCCTCCCTGAGTAAAGCAGCAGAGCTGGATTTATTTCCCTGGAGAGCAAGCTGAGGTCTGGAGCTCAGCTCCCATGTGCAGTCTCACGGGGCCTTGCTATTTGCACTAATAATGGAATGGAAAAAGAATTAAAAAGGTTAAAGCAGGGTCTGTGCTGCTCAACTTTGCTTTTATTAAACTGCATTTCTGGAGGTTTCTCCTCACCCTTTCCCAGCATCCTGCCCTGTCCAAAGTACAGCCCAAGTGGCACACGTGGCTGAGCCAGAGGGAGAGGACACTGAGCTGTCGAGATGGGATTTAAGGTCCCTTCCAGCCCAACCCACTGAGGGATTTGATTTGAGGCAAAGAGCATTAAAGTGAACACTTTGCAGTCCCTGCTAAGGACATCCTGCAGTTTGCACCTCTGTCCCCAGCAGATGATCTCATCTCATTCCCTGGTGAAAGTCTAAAGACCAGGCAATAAAGGAGGATCACATGAGCACGTGTGGGGATCCACCACAGCCAAAACACGAGTGTTTATTGGTCATGGGTGACGAAACCTCTGCCATCAGCAAGAAATGACAGGGTCCGGGCACGGATCGGGCGTGTGACACTGGGCCACGTGTTCCTCCAGGGTTCTGGGCAGCACTCAGACCCCGTCACACCCTAAAGACACTTCCCAAACAACATCATCACTGACAGATCCTGAGTTCACAATGCCAAGGGTTAATCCAGGAGCCTGCTGAGTGCCTGGACATTGGCTGGGCTGTGGAGTGATGAGGAAGGATGAACAACACCCACCCGAAGCCACACTCAACCTTCGGATTTTATGAGTCAAGGGAAGACTTTTTGTCCTGCTAATTTAGGAATAACCTGCTTTTCGGTGACTTTGGGAACCTTTATAGGCTGTGACTTCTTTTTATGGGACAGCAGGCACCACGGGAGGGATGTGCTGGAAGGTCTGAGCTCCAGACAAGGAAGTGGCATTGTCTCCTTGCAGCCAGCAAGGGAGAAATCCAGGTTACTTTTCCCTCGCTGGGTAAATTTCACGGTGACATTTGCACATTTACATTGCCTCTCTGAGGGCAGGATGAGGTCACTGGAAAGTTTGATCCTTCCAAAAGGAAAGAAAAAAAAAAAAGAAAAAGGCCAACACAACAACGAGCGTTTTCTTTTAACTGGGAACCATCCAAGAAAATACTCTGGAAAAAACCCCCCTTGTTCTTAACTTATGTTTACTGCAAACCTGGGATTTGATAAACAGAGCATACAGACAAGTGTTACAAATATGTTATTATGGAGATTCCAGAAGTGCCAACAGATCCCTGACAGTACAGCTTTGTTTGCCAAAAAGGGCCATTTTTTTCCCGAGAACAACAACCCTTGGGTTTGTATCTTCTGGCCCGCTCCAGTTCCTACTCAGGTTTTATGCTGGTTGTTCCTCAGCCCAACTGTGAAATCAAATTTTGAGCACAGGAATAGCTCTGCCACGCTCCAGCACAGAGCAGGAGAGGCTTTTTTTTCTCTCCTTCCATGTTTTGGGGGAAGGTGTGACTGAAAACTTCCCCAGGGCATTTCTTCTCCTCACATCTCATCATCTCTGGGGCAAGAGGACAAGTGGGAATGGCTCCGAACTGACAGGGCAGGGTTAGGTGGGATACTGGGAAGAAATTCTTGACTGGGGAGGCCCTGGAGAGGTTTCCCAGGAAAATTGTGGGTTCCTCATCCCTGGAAGTGCCCAAGGCCAGGTTGGACAGGGCTTGGAGCAACCTGGGATGGTGGAAGATGTCCCTGCCCATGGCAGGGGTTGGAATTGGATGATCTCCATTCCAACCCAAACCATTCCATGATTCCATAACAGCCTCACTCCCATGGGAGCACGAACTGAAAGTGGGTGATTCCCCAGGGTCCGTGAGAACAGGGGGCTGGAGTTTGCATTTTACCAGCATTACCTTCCCAAATCGGTCTTTTAGAAGGAAAGAAGAGTCACCCTCGAGCTGGCTGGGCTTGGAAAAGACCCCCAAGCCACCTCAGAGGGGCAAAAGTGTCCCTGTGGTTGCAATGGGAACCCAGGTGGGCTTCCTGCAGACACAAAGGAGAAGAAAACCCCTCAAGGAAACAAACACTGAGCTGAATTCCTATTTCAGCATTCCTGTGTTAATACACGCTAAAAATGTTTTTTTTGTTGTTTTTTGTTGTTTTTTTGTGTGTGCCTGGATTGACACAAAGCTCCCTTTCTGGGAGGAATCTCCATACCAGGAGATGTTCCTTATTGGTACAGTCAACCTTCTCTGACCAGGGACTCTGGCAATCCACACACTCCCCATCCCATCCAACTGCAGAGGCCTCGTGGCCTTTCTGCAGCAGCCTCACCTCAGAGACAGCAACATTTTGGTGCCTGAAAAATTTGGGGTGAATTGTCCTTTTCTCCAGCTGTGATGGGCAAACTCTTCATATCCACCCCTTACCAAGGTTTCCTGTGTGCCTCATGAAAATTTGGGGTGAAATGTCCTTTGTCCCCAGATGTGATGGGCAAACTCTACATATTTATTTACCCATTACCAAGATCTCCCGCATGCCTGATGAAGAAAATTTGGGGTAAAATGTCCTTTTCCCCAGCTGTGATGGGCAAACTCCACATATCCACCTGTTACCAAGGTTTCCTGCTGTGCCTGAACCAGAAAATTTGGGGTGAAATGTCCTTTTTTCCCCAGCTGTGATGGGCAAACTCTACATATCCACCCCTTACCAAGGTTTCCTGTGTGCCTGATGAAAATTTGGGGTGAAATGTCCTTTTCCCCAGCTGTGATGGACAAACTCCACATATCCATCCCTTACCAAGATTTCCCTCCATGCCTGATGCAGAAAATTTGGGGTAAAATGTCCTTTTTCCCAGCTGTGATGGACAAACTCCACATATCCACCCGCTACCAAGGTTTCCCGCCGTGCCTGCAGCTCCAGGACCCTCCTGGATGTTACTGTAAATACAATAATTTGTAAAATAACAACTGTGCCTTCATACTCGCTCTACCCAACACCTTCCAGTTTAAAAAAAAGAAGAAAATTTGCTCTGTGATAAGCAGCTGAATGGTTAACCAAGACTGAATTACGGAGGCCTGGCTCTGTTTCTGCCTGAGGAGGTTAATTGTTAACACTCCCCTAAACAAAGTCAGGCAGAGCTGGGCATGGTGCCACGGGGAGAAGGGAATCAATCATCGCTCGTGGGCACGGAGAGCTCCAGCTCCAAGCCCTGGAGCAAGGCAGGGCCTTGGCACACGCACCATGCCGGGCATGTGGCACTGCCAGCAGGGCCAGCAAAGGCATCTCAAGGTCAAAAATTCCCCCTTCTCCTTGCCAACCGTGGTAACAGGTGTGCCCCTGACCTTCATTAGTCAGGTTTGTTTGCATTGGCTTTAACGAGGGAGCAATTATTGACACCATAAACCCCTGCTCTGTTGTTTTCATGGGGGAAGGGCCTACACCTGCCCTCGTGTTCAGGGCTCGGCTTGGCTCTGCCAGTTTGTTGGCAGCGCTGCCCAAAGGGGTTGGTTTGGATGGATGACCTGGTTTATGGCAAAATTTAGGAGGAAGAAAAAGCCAGCACGTCGTGGGGTGGTGGGACTGGTTAGGAACGGTGGGAAAGGGTGGAAGAAGAATGGCTGAGATAATTTTGGCTTCTTCCAGGAAAGGAGAAGGGAACGGATGGATAGGAACAGTGAAAACACAGATCCTGTAGGGAGCAAAACCTCCTGTGTCCATCAGGCAATAACAAGGCCTGGGGAAAAACCACCAGTGAAACCCATTGCACTCACAGAATCGCAGAATCCCAGAATTATTCAGGTTGGAAAAGCTCTCTAAGATCATCCAGTCCAACCATTCCCCCAGCACTGCCAAGGCCACCACTGACCCACTTCCCCGAGTGCCACATCCACGTGGCTTTTAAATCCCTCCAGGGATAGGGATCCCACCAGGGCTGGACAGCCTTTCCATGAGGAAATTGCCCCCAATATCCAGGCTAAATCTCTCCTATTCAGAAGCTGTTTCTTCTTAGTTTCAAACACATCCCTCTTCCTCTCCCTCACCTTTTCTTGCACATCCAAAAAGGCCACTCAGCTGCTGCTCTGCCTCCTGTGTCACGTGCTGGACCCAAACCTGGCTGAGAGCTCCTCAGTGGGGTCGATTCAAGAGGCAGGGGCACCACAGCTCCCCTCCCACCTGGCTCCAGCACCTCCTGTTCTCCTACACCCTTCTCAAGTTGCTCAGCCAGAAGAGGGGAACAGAATGAGCTTTTCTTGTCTCTCACAGGCATTTTTTCCAGCCCTCAAGTAATTCCTGTGGCTCTTTCCCGCGCCTCCTCCACTCCTTTCCCTCATCCTGGCTCGGAGGCTGCCAGGTTTTCCTCCAGCACTGGGACACGGCACGAACGCTCTTGAACCTGTCTGCAAAAACACGCAGACCTCGAGCTCTCCCACCACAAGCTTTTTCCACAACCAAAAGCCAAATGAAGTCAGAAGAACAACTCCTGCTCCTTCCTTAGGACACAGACCTCTCTTTGCCCATTTATCCCTGCCCTGCAGATCTTTTTCTCCCCGTTCAGAGCTGAAAAGCAAACTCAGGAAGGCAGGTTGGAGGGTTGAGTCGTGGTAAGTTCTTGCAGCCACCCTCAGACACCTCTTGGGCCACAGGGCTGCTGTGTATCTGCACATATTCCATCTTTTTGTGCAAACCATTTATGGTTGGATTTACTTTTGGACACAATCCTGAGAAATGTGCTCCAGGGCACTCTGCTGGAGCTGGGAGGTCGGACTTGGGCTGCCCAGCATGGCAGTCCTGTCTAGGAACATCCAGTCTGGGGAGGTGGTCACCACCCTGTCCCTCTGTGACCCCCTCACTTTCCAACTGATGCCTTTTCCTGGTGTTAGGAAAATGAAGCCAGACACGGTTAAAGGGGTTGGGGTCTTTACCTCAGTATTTTAATCAGGATCCTGTTTGGTGCATCCACTTCACCCAAGTGACAGCGTGGCAAATGCACCCCCATCACTCACACACACCAGTTCTAGACTTTACACAGCACAGATCCAACAAGGGGGCCAATAATGAGGTTGGGCTGGGCTCAGCTTGAGTTTACAGAATCCTCCTGTCAGGAGACCTTGGGTTCCTGAGCCAGTGGGAATGTTTGGTGTCCCTGGCTCTGCAGCTCTGGGCTGTTCAGTCTCAGGCCTGCAGAACACTTACAGAACACTGAGCACTAAACTGAGTAAAAGGTTGCAAGTGTGCACGCTGCTGATACTTGTGGGTACAGAGAACTGTGTAAAAGGGATAGAAAAGAAAAGACAAAAATCATTCTGGCATCACAACTACCCCTGTCCCAGCACCCGAGAGCACTGAGGGGTCTGCACAGGGACCTGCAGCATGCTGTGGATAACTGGGCCCAGTTAAAAGCCATCAGCCCTCCCAGTACAAGCCCATTTTTGAGACTGGAGGATCATGCTTTGCTTTTCTCTCCTGAAAACGTGGCAGGAGGGGGTGGCAGGACTGGGGGCAGGCAGGTCCCGTTTTTGGGGGGCTGCGCTTCCTCTGGGCTGCTGCGGGAAATGAAAGCCAGCCCGGCTTAGAAACGTTTCCTTTTCCTTTCCGCCTGCTAATGAGATAATTACAGCCTTTTGTACTCTGGGAAACTACTTTCTCATTATGGGGGCCGCATCAGTTATTTACATAATAAGGCTGAAACAAAAGAGATGAGATGAAAAGACCCAGGAGCTCTTCGGGGGAGCTCTGGTTGAGCTGCCGAGGGACAGCCCGCGGGATGACGGATTCCTGCATCCCCAAAGCTCCTCTGGCTCTGGAGAGGGTGGCAGCACTTGGTTCAGGATGTCCCCAGTGTGGGTGCTCCTCACTCTCAGCTCTGAGGGTGCCCAGGGCTCTCAGAACCTTTCTTGAGCCACCCATTGCAATTCCCGATGCTGAAGGATTTGGGAAGGTGGCCCCCAATCCAGACCCACATCAAGGAGAGCTGTGGCAGCATTTGTGGGGCTCACAGTGGCACCTGGGGATGAGTCCCACCACCAGAGGATGTTTGGTACCAAACTGGCCTGTCCCCTGTCCCATTGCCATGTCCCACTTTCCTCCAGCTGTGGTCCTGGGACATTTTGGGGACCAACCTGTCCCATCCCATATCCCATATCGTCTCATATCCCATATCCCATATCCCTGTTCCTTGTTTTACTTTCTGACCAAAGGACTTTCTGGGTACCAGCCTGTCTATCCCATATCCCACATCCCACATCCCACATCCCATATCCCATATCCCATATCCCATATCCCATATCCCATATCCCATATCCCATATCCCATATCCCATATCCCATATCCCATATCCCATATCCCATATCCCACATCCCGTATCCCGTATCCCATATCCCATATCCCATATCCCATATCCCATATCCCACAACCCATATCCCTATTCCTTGTTTCACTTTCTGACCAAAGGACATGTTGGGTACCAGACTGTCCCAGCCCATTTCCCTGTGCCTCCAATTGGCCACGGGATGCATTGTTTACAAACCTGTCCCATTTCATTTCCAATTTCATTTCCCAATTCCCATTTCATTTCCCAATTCCCATTTCATTTCCCAGTTCCCAATTCCCAATTCCCCAATTCCCCCAGCTGGCCAAGGGCCACGTGCACCAACCCCATGTCCCAGTCCCTGCCCCCACAGCTGGCTGGGGGGACACTGGGTGCCCAAGTGTCCCATGCCACACGCCAGTGCCCTGTCCCCCAGCTGGCCCAGGGACTCTCCGTGTACCCAAGTGTCCCTGCCAGCCCCGCCACCTCCCTTCCCCAATAAAGGCCCCATTGTTCTCCCCACAAAGCCTGAACAGAGCAGGCTGCTCCACCTTCCCTCCCACTCTGCTATCAGCTTTCCTCCCTCGCTTGTGTTTAAGGGACACAGTCCACTGCCACCGTGTCCCCATCCCCCAGGACGTGGCAGGAGGGGGAATCGTGGCTAAGCACAGCCAGGACCTGCACATGGCCTTGGCTCCGGGCCCTCCTGCTTGTCCCTCCTTCCTTCTCCACTCCCTGAGGGCGTTCCTGGAATGGCCACGGCTTCCTGGGCACCCCTTACTGACTAAAATAATCAGCAAATCAATCTGGGCATGGCTGTTGCTCATCCTGGACCAGCTGCTCCACCTGTCCCAAGCCCACCTCCCTCCCAGCTCCTCATCTCAGGGTGCTCCCGGTTTTCATCCACGGGATTTTCTGGATCCAAAAAAGCAGGAATGAGTGGAATGAAAAGCCAAGCACCTGGCAGGCTGTGCCAGTGTCGAGCTGTTCCAGTAAGGGAAGAAATCAAAATTATTCTGGAGGCTGCAGCGAGGTGGGCAAAGCCCCTGAGGAAGCTCGGCAGGTGACTCGGAGGTGTGACATTTGTACAGCTCCAAGGAGGCTTTTGGTCTCATCCTTGGAGGTTTTCAAGCCCTGAATGGACCAGGCAGGGCCCACCAGCAGCAAGGTGGCCTGGAGAGCTCTTTCCAGCAGGAATTACCCTGCCATGGACTTGTTTAACACTGGGCCCATCCACCAGCATTTCCCTCATCCTCAGGGGGATTTTCCGCCTTTTCCCCACCTGCTCTCAGAGCCCTGGGTTATGATCCAGGCTGGCATCCTCCAGGATGCCCCTGAGGGCAGATTGGAAGGATTTTCCATGAGCTGCCCCATCATCCCAAGGGACAGCAGGACAGGATGGTTTCCAGCTCAGCCCAAACTGCCATCCCAAATCCCACGTGTCCATCAGGAAGGGCTCATCCATGGCCTCACCTGCCACCCCTGTGACTGCCCCCAGAAGATGCTCAGGGCCAGCTGTGTCATTGTCCCCAGTGAGGTCCCGATGGCAACCTCTGCCCAGAAAAGCCCCAGCTTTGGTGGCACAGGGAGAAGTCCCTGGATTCCCTCGGGACAGGGAAAGGGCAGTTTGATGGAGCAGCCCCAGTGGTGGCTGTGGGCCTGAGGGTCTGGGATGCCCCATGCCATGGGTGGGACTGCTTGGGGCCAGCCCTGCCCTGCGTGCCTCAGTTTCCCCCTGCTCAGAGGCTGCCAGTGGGATCCAGGGTGGGATTTCCCATCTCTGCTCTGACCCCCTGGTGCAAACACAGCCCAGCAGGCACATCCCATCCCCAAAAATCACCTGGGAAGGGTCCCACCAGCTCAGCCCTGCACCAATCCACCCTTTTGGGGAGGAGGTGCTGCCAGCTGAGCTCCAGTTCAGGGATTGTGGGGAAGCTCTTGGTCACCATGGGAAGTGTCCCTTCCTGGCTCCCCAGCATCTGCCTGAGCATCCTCCCACACCCCACACCCCAAATCTCAGTGTGATCCCCTGCTCCATCTCCATGGCCCCAAATGCCAGCAGGACCCCCCAACTTTGTCGCCAGATCCCCCTGCACGATTTAAATCGCTGCCTGGGCGGGATGTTTTGGGGGAAGGCTGATCCTGCCCTTTGGGATGAGCGTCACTCCCACAGCGGTTCCAAGGAGCCTCCGCAGAGCCCTGCCCGGCTCTGCCATCCCCAAACTTCCCCCAAATCTCTGTCCCCCCGCAGCAAGGACAGCGAGGGGGACCCGCCACCGGCTGCCCCCCACGCCAGCAGCCCGGCCGTGATTTATCATTAACTTTCCCCGAGGAATTTCTCGGGCTCGGGGCCAGCCCGGGAAGTGCTCGCTCCTCCCCGGACACCACGCTCGGAGCCCCCATGGTGGCTCGTCCCGACGGTGCCTTGTCCCCACCAGCGCTGCCAAACCCGAGTGAAACCCCTAAAATCCGCCGGGGTGCAAGGTCTGGGGGCTGGGGGGTTCCAGATGGATTCGGGGGGAGTTCCTAGAGGGGGAAATCGCAGCTTTCCCCACGCAGCTCCGCGCACCCCAACTCTGATCCGACCCCCGCAGCTCGGTGTCCCCCCCAAAAAATCACTCCCAGCAGCTCAGCCCTGCTCTGATGCACCGCAAACCCTTCCCTCCCCTGCCCGGCCCCAAACAAAGACACCCAGCGAGACGGGGAAGGAAAGTAAAAAGGAAAGATCCCCCCAAAAAGCCCGGCGGGATTTACCTGGGCAGCCCAGGGGTGCATCCTGCAGCTCCCCATCCTCCGCCGAGCGCCAAATTCATCCTTTCCCTGCGTGGTATCCCGGGAAAAAGTCCAAAATAATACCTGCCGAGAGCAACCTGCTGCTGGGCTGGGGCCAAGGGCTGCCCTTCGCTCGGTGGGATTGGCCACGGCAGGAGCTGAATTAACTCTTTGTGCCCATCTCCGGCTCGAGTTTTGGGAAGGGATGGATCCGTCTTTCCCCAAAAGGAATTTGGGGCTGAAGGTTTGTTTTAGCTCATATGGGAACTTTGGAGTCAGACGTTGGGGTTTCCTGAAATGTGGATTTGTAGTTTGTATTTTTTGTATTTTTAGATGGGGATTTTTGGGGTCTGATGGTTTGGTCTGCATAAAGGGGATTTGTGGGTTTGAAAGGGTTTGGGGTTTGCTCAAATAGGGATTTGTGATTTGAAAGGGTTTGGGGTTTGTTCAAACAGGGATTTGTGATTTGAAAGGGTTTGGGGTTTGCTCAAATAGAGATTTGTGATTTGAAAGGGTTTGGGGTTTGCTCAAACAGCATTTGTGATTTGAAAGGGTTTGGGGTTTGCTCAAATAGGAATTCGGGGTTCAGGGTTGCCCCTGAATTTGGGGCAGACCATGTGTTTCTCTTCAAATGGGAATTTTGGGGTTTGACAGTTTGGTTTTGCACAGAGAAAGTTTTGAGGGTCCAACAGCTTTGCTCAGCTGGAATTTTGGGCTCTGACTGCTGGGTCCTTTTTTTTTTTAAATTACTACTTTTTTTTTCTCAAATCAGGAATTTCAGGCTCTCAGAACTTGGTTTTGCTCAAATGAGGAATTTGAGATTCACTTTGCTCAAACAGGGATTTTCGGGATCAACAACTGGGTTTGGGTTCTTTTTCAAATAGGGAATTTTGGGGTCTGATGGGCTTGGTTTTGCTCAAATAGAGATTTTGAGATCAGATAACTTATTTTGGCTAAAGGGAGGATTTTGGGGTCTGACACCTGGGTTTCCTAAAATAGGGATTTGGGGTCTGACTGCCTGTTTTGTTTGTTTGTTTGTTTTTCAAAAGGGGATTTTAGGCTCTGGGGGCTTGTTTTGGTACAGAGATTTGGGGCTCTAACAGCAGAGCTGCTTTCAAATGAAATTTTGAGGTCTGACAAATTTAGGTTTTTTTGGTTTTTTTTTTTTTGGGGGGGGGTTTTTTTGAGTGGGGATTGCTCAGAACAGCTCATTTCCACTCAGTTATTTTGGGATCTTCCTATCAGGGGCATCCTTCTCAACTTCCATATCCTTCTGGGGAAGCTTCCCAGCTGCGTGGCTGGAATGAAAGGCTGTGAAGAGCTCTCAAAGAAGGGCATGGAGCTGGATAAACGGGATGAATGGGATGAGGCATCCACGGAATCACGGAATTTGGGTTTGGGAGGGACTTTAAACCTCATCTCATTCCTAATGTGGGCAGGGACACCTCCCACTGTCCCAGGCTGCTCCACCTGGCCAAAAACTGGACCTGGGTGCTGCCCCCACAGAATCACAGAATGCTTTGGGTTCTGGAGGGACTTTAAACCTCATCTCATTCCAGACACCTCCCACTATCCCAGGCTGCTCCACCTGGCCGAAAACTGGACCTGGGTGCTGCTCTCCTTCCTTTCCAGGGTTCCAGAGGTGGCCCAGGATGGCCCAGAGCTGCTTTTCCCCTCTCCCAGCTGCCAGTGCTGCAATCGGCCTTCCCATGGGGGCTGCCCAGCCTCAGCACTCGCTCTGGGTTATTTGCACTCGTGGAAGGAGGGAAATCAAGCCACACAAAGCTGAACTAATTTGGAGTTATTTGCTAAGCGAATGTGCTGCTGGCAGGACGTCTGGGGATCAAAGGAGTCGCCGGTCGGGGCCTCGCGAGCGGTGCCGGCGTCGGTGGGCAAACAACAGCAAAACAGCAATAATGCCAAAATCATCAAATGTGGGTTAATGCGCTCTCAAACCAGGGCAAAACGCGCTGCTGGGGTGTAAATTATACCGAAATGCATTCCTGTGGAGATAAAGTCAAGTTCCTCGTTCTGCCCTTCAGCTCCAGAGCAGAGAATTCCGAGGAACGGGCCTTGGAAGGGCTGACAGAGAGCCCTCCCCATCCCTGGCACTGCTCTGGCTCTGCAGCTTCTCTGGGATGTGGAGCCTTCCCAGCAGTGGGATTTGGGGATTTGGGGATTTGGGGAAGCTGCCCCAGCACAGGAGCTGCAGCAGGCCCAGATCTCACAGGAGCCGGGCAGTTTCCTGACACTGCAGCTGCTGGAGCCGGAGCTGGTGCTCCCTTTGGGAGCTGAGCTGTGTCTTAGCGCTTCCCACAGATGAATAAATCATGATGGGAGAGGCTTTGGAGAAGGCTGGAAGCTCCAGGATAACTCCTGGGTGTAAACTTTTGAACCCTCAACTCCCATTTCTAACCCAGGGCTGAGACAGGAACCTCTCTGCCCACCCAGCTCAGCTCCAGCAGAGCCCCTCACCAGCTCTGAGGGCCAGCAGAGACCCCAAATTCTGAGCCAGCAGAGACCCCAAATCCTCAGCCAGCCCCCCTTGGTGCCAGGGCACTGCCAGCTGCACCCAGGCCTCTGTTTCCCTGTCCCCGTGGGACACAACCACCAGGACTTGGTCTCACCCTCTGTGGGGTTTGTCCTTCTCTGCTCTGTCCTTTTTGGGCGGCTGTGGCACCCAGAGCCAACCACTCGAGGTGAGCTCCAGCCTGGGATTGCAGGGCTGGTTTTACTCACTTGAAAAGCCTTCCCTGCCCTCGCTCTGTCTTGGGGATGAGGTTTTGAACATCCACACAAAGCCTCTTCCTCTCGAGGAAAGGAAAAATTTACTCTTCCAAACCCCAAACCCTTTGTCCTTCTGTTTTCCCTTTTCCCTGCAGGAGTGGCAGCTCCCCTGGGTGATTTCCATTTTTTGGGAGCCCTTTCACATCAAGGTCCCCAAGCTCTCTGAGGTCCTCGGGCTGCACCTTCAGGACCAGCTCAGTGTTTTCTGCACCGATCAGAGAAGGAGGAAAAAATCAGCTGCAGGGAGGTCTGAGGAAGCGTCCCTGGGCTGGGACATTCCCCAGGGAAAGCACTGATGAGCTCAGCCAGGCGGGGAGGAGGAGCTGGAGACAGGAATGGGAGCAGAGGCAGCAGCTCCCTGCTCTGGGATTTCTCCCTCCAAAGCTCTGGGGAGCTGCTTCTCAGCAAAAACCATCCCAGTGTGAGCAAGAGCCTCCCTCCTCTCTTCACCTCCTTTATTTGGAGGGAAAAGCCTTTTCAAAGCCTTGAGGAGCAGAAAAAAGCACCCGAAATCAGGGTCCCCTGGATATTGAACACGCTTTGAGGTCATAAATGAAGTGACACCTTAATCCCAGGATTTCTGAGTGCCTTGGCTGGGCAATGTCACAGCCGGCCATGGTCTGGTGATGGTGACACTTCTGAATTTGTGCTGGAGGCCTCCAGAGCTTCCCAGAACCACAACAACTCAAAGCCAGCTCAGCTGAGAAATGTGCCTGGACATCCAAGGGGCTGGGCACTGACACCAGAATTCCTGCAGGATCCCTTCCCCAGGCCCTGTTGGAAGCTCTTCCCCGCACTCTGCAGTGAAAGCAGAGATTTCCAGGCTGGTTTTCAGAGGAAAAGCCCTGTTTTCTGGGACAGCCAGAGGGGTGTGGAACACCCAAGGGTTCCCCTGTGCAGAGATGCTGCCTCGCCTGGTTTGTGTGGGTGCCCTGCAGGGATCCCAGGGACCTCAGGAGGTGCAGGATGGGCCAGGAATTCCAGCTGGGAAAGCTGATAAAATCCTGAGCAGCCTTACAGGAGAAATGTCAGGAGTTTGTTTGTGCAAGAAGAAATGGGGTTGTGCGACCAAAGAAACTTCTCTGCTCCTGGGGTTTCACCAGCACGGGGACATCCCACAGGTCTGGGAGTTAAAATGCTGGGAGAGGCTTGTCCTGTGGGATAATCTGAGCCTGGGTGAGGCCTCTTCATTCCCACACAGAGCTGGGGGAGATCTCCAAGCTGCCCCAGGGGTCCTGGGGAGGGCTCACCCCACAAGCTGGGCTGTGCCAGCTGCTGCAACGGGGGACCCTTTCCATCTCCAATCCATGACATCTCCCTGCTCAGCTGGGGCCAGCACGAAGAAGCCAAAAGGCTCTGCTTTGTGTCATCCAGAGGGATGGTTTCCTGTTCTGGAGGAACATCCCTGCTGCTAAAAGCTGTCTCCTCCTGTGCCAGCACGGGGCAGACAAAGCCTCGCAGTGCTGGCGAGCCCCAGCCTGGAGCATGGGCCAGGAATGGAAATAAATCAGAAAAGGCTCCAAAATCTCCACCTGTGGGTGCTGAAAGCTCAGAGTGTGCTCTGGGTGCCTTGGGCAGGAGATGTGGGTCAGGCCTGAGGAGGGTGGGAATTGTCAGGTTTTCCAAATAATGTCTGGAGAATCACGGAATCACAGAATCATGGAATCACAGAATCATGGAATCACAGGATCATGGAATCACAGGATCATGGAATCACAGAATCATGGAATGGTTTGGGTTGGAAGGAACCTTGAAGCTGGTCCAGTTCCACCCACTGACATGGGCAGGGACACCTCCCACTATCCCAGGTGGCTCCAAACCTCATCTAACCCGACCCTGGACAATTCCAGGGATCCAGGGGCAGCCACAGCTTCTCTGGGCACCCTGTGCCAGGGCCTCCCCATCCTCACAGAGAATTGCCTCGTCATATTCAGACTAAATCACTCATCTTTTAGCTCAAAAACCATTCTTTCAGCATCCTCAGATGATTATCCAGAATCAAGGAATCAAACCTCCCATTCCCAGTCCCAAAGCATCAGGCCAGGCCTGGTAAAAATCCACTGGAGCAAAGCAGCTTGCAGCCAGGAGGGCCAGATCTCCACCAAAATCACCAGGTGTGCAAAAATCCTGCTCAGAAGAGCCCTTTCTGTGCGTATCAGGAATTAGGGATTCAGCACGGCCCCCTTGGCTTGGGTTTTTTCAGGGAGGAACATCAAACTCAGGATTAAATTGTGTGTGCTGTGCTGTCCCAGCTCCAGCTCCATCCTGGCCAACCTCTGCTCTGGGCAGGAATCAGTGGCTGAGCAGCTTCAGCAAAAGCAGAGCATGAGAATCCCCAAATTTTGCCTCAGGGTAGGGCATCTCCTGAGGAAGATTTTCCACAAATGAGCTTTCTGTCTTTCCGTATAGGCCACAGCCATTGGCAATGAATTTAATGCATTACTGCCACACTAATGGTTGCAAATTAAGGCTGATTTTTCTTCAAATGGAGTGAGACTCCACCTGCATTTCAGCTGTGTTCAGTATTTGGTGTTGAGCTGCACTTACTGGCCCTCTGTAATGCTCACACTTTTGCAATGAGAAGTTTCTATGCATTTGCTAAATCTCATATAAAGAACGTGGTACAGACTTTAAAAAGTGGTGTAGAAAAAAATGAGACACCACCATGGTTCTGGCAGCAGCTCTTGGGCCAGTAGGTACAGAGTTCACCTGGTTAAATTCAACTGTCTTTGCTGGGTGTCAAATATATTTTGTATTTCCTCACACGGTTTCAGTAGTTTTTTGGAGGTTTGTTGCCAACAGAATTGTAATTTTCAAGAAAATTCAGCTCTCTACGTGAGAACTTCTGGAGGGGCAGTGGAGGATGGAGCAGGAACTTTGTGGTGGCTCCCAGAGCTCTCTGTGAAGAACCCAAGGGTGACATCCCTTTTCCCTTTTCCCTTTTTCCTTTTTCCTTTCCCAGTCCATGGACCTCAGGAGGGGTTTGGCAGACTGGAAATGCCCACGGGCTGATGGCCCCGGACTCCTGGGAATTTTGAGTCCCTGAAGTTGGAGTTTGCAGTTAATGAATATCCAAGTGCCAGCAACACTCCCCCAGCTCCTGCCCCCGGGTTCTTTGTCCCCAGGAATGTGGGTATTCCCTGCTCTGAGGACAAATTCCTTCCCAGTCACTGACCCATGACTGGAAACCGGTTCCCCCAGTGGGTTTTGCCTGCTCCAGCCAGGAGCTCCCTGCCTTCCTTTTCTTGTGGCCAATTCCCCTTTTCCCAACTTTCTGAACTCTGCATCCCAGCCTTGTTCACCTCCAGGCTCATCCTCCTCAATCCATGCCCTGGCTCAGATGCAAAGAAAAGGAAAATTCTTCACAACCCAGATTTGCAGCTTTGGTGGCACTGGGGAGGCCCAGAATCAGGAATCGCCCCTCTGCATCACCTGTTAAACCTTAAAAACAGCAAGGAAGGATCCGGGTTTGGCCAGGAAAAGGGGTGGAGGAGGGTGGGAGCAGAGTTGTGCTGCCCCTATGGGGTGATGCCTCCTTTTCTCTGAATATTTGGGTTTTATTGGTCATTCCAGGGAATTGTGCCCCCCCTGAGCAGCACTGGTGGTGAGGCTTTCTCCTCTGTCCTGGCTTGGACCTCAGAGGCCTTTGGGAAGTGGGGCAGAGAGGCTTTGAAGCAACAAGATGGAAAATCTCAGAAATGATCCACAGACAAAAAGGAAAATCCCAGAAAGGATCCACAGGCAAAAAGGGAAACCTCAGAAAGGATCCACAGGCAAAGTGGAAACCTCAGAAAGGATCCACAGGCAAAGTGGAAAACCTCAGAAAGGATCCACAGGTAAAATGTAAAATCTCAGAATGGACCCACAGGAAAAAAGGAAAGCCTCAAAAAGGGTCCACAGGAAAAAAAGGAAAATCCCAGAAAGGATACACAGGATAAAATCCCAGAAAGGATCCACAGGCAGAAAGGAAAGCCTCAGAAAGGGTCCACAGGCAAAATGTAAAATCTGAAGAAGGACCCACAAGCAAAAAGGAAAATCTCAGAAAGGATCCACATGTGAAGAGGAAAATCCCAGAAAGGTCCCACAGATAAAATGGAAAAGATCAGAAAGGATCAAAAAGGAAAATCTCAGAAAGAACTCACAGGCAAAACTGCCTCTTGTAGTGGGAGCGTTTTTGGCTGTGATTTGTCAGGAATGACTTTGTGGATCACCCTGGGAGATCCTCCTGCACTCTGGAGAAGCCTCTGGAGCAACTGGAGCGTTTGTGACCCACCAAACCTTCACCCTGCAGGGACAAACCAGCTTTTCTCCGCACCCTCAGCATCCCCAGCCCATTCTGGGAGGGGGCTCAGGATGGTTCTCCTCCACAGCAGGAGGATGGAGCACTTGGCTGCTGGTCCAAGCCCCAGGAGATGCCAGGAAAGGCTCCGAGGTGACCCTTTAGTCCACCAGGAGAAGAGAGGCCTTTTCCCAGCCTGGGGGAGGATGTCAATGATCAGGTTTCCAAAATAATCACAGAATTGTGGAATGGTTTGGGTGGGAAACTCATCCAGTTCCAGGCCTGGGGTGAGGATGTCAATGATCAGGTTTCCCAAATAATCACAGAATCGTGGAATGGTTTGGGTGGGAAACTCATCCAGTCCCAACCCTCAGCCAGTCCCTGTCCCTCTGGCAGGGACACCTGCCCTGGACACTCTCCCAGGTTGGTTCTGCTCCTTCCCTGAGGGACGATGGATGGGGAAAGCCAGGACTGGGATTTCTCTGGAGCTGCCCCTGTGCTCCATCCGGCCTGGGGGCCTCACCCATCACCTTCTGAACAAACCCCAGAGAGTTTGGGATGAGGAACAAAAAGGAGTTGAGGGGAGGGGACAAAAGAAGGAAAAATTTCCATAAATTTATGCATAATAAAGGTGATTACATAAGGGCACCCTGCGTCATCTGCGCTGGCATCTCCGGAGAGGTAATTACATCTGCACCACACATCTAAGGAAAACATCATCACATTGCCTTCCAAAGTCTATAATTAGCTCTGGCAAGATGTGTGCCAGGGGCTTTATCACTCTGTGCGTCGGCCACAGACACACAGAGGGGTTTTTTCTTCATTTGCCAGCCAGGAAAATCTTTGGAGTTCAGCGTGGCAGCCGACCCCGTTCCCCCTGGAAAGGGGAGCTTGGAGGGTTTGAGTGGTGTGGAAAGAGTGAAATATTTTCCCTCGGTGCCTGCCGGGCTCTGAGGATCCAGCAGGAGGGCAGGAATGGCACAGCCAGGCTTGGCTTTCCCTCCTCCTCCAAATCCCCTTTGATTTCTGCCCTAATGATCTGAACTTTGGGAAAGCTTTTTTTTTCCCTCAATAAATAAGTGACCTGATTTGCAGGGAGGTGCTGCCCTCACTTTGCCCCGTCATATAAAACAAACCCCTTTTGCTCGCCCAGCTTTGGACTTCAGAACCAGCTTTGGGTTTTGAAGAGCCCTCCCATCCCTCCAGATCCTCGGCAAAAGGGAAAAGAGGCTTTGAAATGGAAGCAGAGGTTGCAAAGCTCTGGGTTTGATGAGGGATTTTCAGACGGGACCAGGCTCTTCTCCCCAAGCTGGCAGCACAAGGCAGGGCAGGGAGGGATGGGAGGATGAAGGAGACAGGGATTTGCTTTCCTGCTGTTTTCCATTTATTCATAACCAGCCCGACAAGCCTGGAAACAAAACGAGGGAGGAGATTTATCCACATCTCCTCCACAGGAGCTCCTCCAGCTGGGAAGTGGGGCTGTGCACCACCAGGAGAGTGGGAGGGGGTGCCAAAATCCCAAGGGCTTGGTGAGAAGCTGTTTGAGGTGTGTGTGTGTGAGAGCAGCTTGGATAAACCCTCCTCAAGCAGGAAAAATCCTCTCCATCCCGGCCTCGTGGACAGGGGTGGTGACAGCTCCTCCCTGATCCTCAGTTTGGTGTTATTTCCACTCAGAAGAGGCAGAGAGCTGGAGGATGGTTTGTGTTTTTGGAGGGGGCTTGGAATTTGGGGGTTTTTTGGGGTTTTTTTGTTTGTTTGTTTTTTTGGTTTTTGGTTTTTTTTTGTTGTTTATTTGGGGTTTTTGTTTGGATTTTTTAATTTGTTTTGTTTTCTGTTTGCTCAGTTTTTGAGGTTTTGGGGGGATTTTGTTTGGTTTTGGTTTTTATAGAATCATGAACACGAGCCCCTCTGGGTTACAACCATTTGAATTTTCACAGATCTCTCTGCACAGTCTGTTGCATTCCCAGGACACAATGGGGGCACGTCAATGTTTTAGGGATGAAAATCAACAGGAGGTGGCTTCGTTTTTTGGGGGTTTTTTTGGGTTGAGCTGGAGACAGGAGGACTCCAAAGCTCAGCAGTTGTAATTATGAAACCTCATAAGTGAGGGCTCAAAAACCACCCCGGGGGACACCAGGTGAGACCTGCCCAGCAGAACAATTTTGCTCCTGTTCTGCTGGGTCTGTCAGTGATCAGAAATGGTTTTTTTTCAGGAGATGAAAACCCAGAGAGTCAGACAGCAAACATAAAAACAAATCCATGATGTGAGATATCCCAGTTGTGCTTGTGCTTTTCCTCCAACACCCTGTGGTTGATATAAAACCTTTCTCCAGTGCCCCAGCCAGCCTGAAGATCATCACTGATCAAAGTCATGGTTTGGGTTGGAAGGGACCTTAAAACTCATCCAGTGCCACCCCTGCCATGGGCAGGGACACCTCCCACTGTCCCAGGTTGCTCCAAGCCCTGTCCAGCCTGGCCTTGGGCACTGCCAGGGATCCAGGGGCAGCCACAGCAAATCTGGGAAATCCATTCCAGGGCCTCCCCACCCTCCCAGGGAACAATTCCTTCCCAATATCCCATCCATCCCTGCCCTCTGGCAGTTTGAAGCCTCTCCACATCCAAAGCCCCTCTCCAGCTCTCTGGAGGTTTTGTGACTTCCATTGTTCACCTGAGCTCTGCAGAGCTCCTCATGCACCGATGTGGGGTTTTGTTGTGTGGCTGCACCTTTGGGGACATAAAACAGCTGGCCTTGCCCTCTTCCCTACCCACACTCCTGGGGAATCTTTAAAAAACCCCTTTTCTTAGGAAATTTTCCTCTTCAGCACCAGTGTGCTGGGGAGAGAAGGTGGGGAACAACATCCCAGTGCCCCAGCCCTGGGGACATCGCTCTGAGTGGGAAGGAGAGAGGTGGAGAAGGTGCTGTGGGAGCAGGGAGAAAGGGAAAGCAGCTTTTCCAGTGATTTCCAGGAGAAAAAAGAAGCTCCTGAAGGGTTTGGGTGGTTTCCTGGTGAATTCACAGGAATTCACTGGGTTAATGGTTGGATTTGCTGCCTTTTAAAGG
>JAHLSL010000015.1:31495688-31512278 GCA_025920805.1 Petroica traversi
AGGGAAAGGGAAAGGGAAAGGGAAAGGGAAAGGGAAAGGGAAAGGGAAAGGGAAAGGGAAGGAAAAGGGAAAGGGAAAGGGAAAGGGAAAGGAAAAGGGAAAGGGAAAGGGAAAGGGAAAGGAAAGGAAAGGAAAGGAAAGGAAAGGAAAGGAAAGGAAAGGAAAGGAAAGGAAAGGGAAAGGGAAAGGAAAAAGGAAAAGAAAAAGGAAAAGAAAAGGAAAAGAAAAGGGAAAGGAAAAAGGAAAAGGAAAAGAAACAGGGAAAGGGAAAGGAAAAAGAAAAAGGAAAAAGGAAAAAGGAAAAGGAAAAGGAAAAGGAAAAGGAAAAGGAAAAGGAAAAGGGAAAGGAAAAGGAAAAGGAAAAGGGAAAGGAGAAGTTTACGATCCTGTCCATGGTGGCACATGTCCCTGCTCCCAGATCCAGCCCTGGGTTTTCTGCAGCAAGTTTGGGTCCTGGAACTCACTCTGCTTCTCCCCTTGGCCTTTCCATGGATTTTTGGAGTTTGCACCCCTCCTGCTCATTCAGTCCCAGGAGGGGGGAAAGAGGCAGGAATTGCTGCCACTGAATTCTGCAGCTTCCCAGTGAAATGGCAGGGTGGGTAATTAATGATTCCTGCTAATGATGCTGGACAGGCCCTGGGCTGCTCCCCCAGAGCTGCAGGGAGTGTTTCCCTGACAGAGCTCCAGGAGCTGGGTGATGCTGCTGGCATGGAAAGGGCACCTGGGGCTCCCTGATTCACTCCAGTCCCTCACCTTGGAGGGCTGGGTTGGAGCAGCTGGGATCTGCTGGGGGTGGGATTCTGCTGCTCTCACCAGCCCTGCCAGGCCCTGGAGCGGCTCAGGTCCTGCAGGGACACCTGGGGGTCCTGTCCTGTCGTTCCTGGGCCTGCTCTGAGCCTCTTCTGGGGGTCATGCAGGGGTTGGAGGTGTCCCCCAGGATGTTTGAGGAGCTTCTTGTGCTGCTCCAGCTTCAGGTGAGCCCTGCTCTGATTTTCACCTCCAGGATGTTCATGGAGCTTCTTGGGCTGCTCCAGCTTCAGGTGAACCCTGCTCTGGTTTTCACCTCCAGGATTGAGCAGCAACGAGGAGCTGCTCCTGATGGGAGAGGAGCTCCAGCTGCCATCTCCAAAGGACACTGGAATGCCCCTGGACACCCTGAGGGGATGAAGAGGCAGCCTGGACGTGTCCCCCTACCCAAAATTGGTCAGGCCTTGGATGGGGCAGGTCCAGTTTTGTAGCTGAGAATCACAGAATCTTTTAGGTTGGAAAAGACCCCTCAGATCACCCAGTCCAAAAGTCAACCCAGCCCTGCCAAGAAGAAGAAGAAGAAGATGCTCTGATGATGCTGCAGCTCCACCAGGCCAGCCCAGCATCCTGTCCCCAGCTGTCCATGGGCACCCAAGGAAGAGCAAATCCAGGACATTTCCCTCTTTGCACTCTCCAGCATTTCCAGGGGTGAGGTTTTGGCCAGGTCCAGACACCCCTGGGAGCTGAGAGCCCTCGATGTGCTGAGTCTGACCCACTGCAAGGTGAGTGGGCCGGAGCCCAGAGCCTGCAGAACACCCCAAAATCACTCTCCCATCCCAATTACTGAGCCCAGAGCCTGCAGGACACCCCAAAATCACTCTCCCATCCCAATTACTGAGCCCAGAGCCTGCAGGACACCCCAAAATCACTCTCCCATTCCAATGGCTGAGCCCAGACCCTGCAGGACACCCCCAAATCACTCTCACACCTCAATGGCCCAGCCCAGTCCTTGCAGGACACCCCCAAATCACTCTCCCATTCCCATGGCCCAGACCAGTCCTTGAAGAACATCCCAAAATCACTCTCCCGTCCCAATGACTGGGCCCAGAGCTTGTAGAACACCCCCAAATCACTCTCCCATCCCAATTACTGAGCTCAGAGCCTGCAGGACACCCCAAATCACTCTCTCATCCCAATGCCCAAACCCAGAGCCTGCAGGACACCCCCAAATCACTCTCCCATCCCAATGGCTGAGCCTGCAGGACACCCCAAATCACTCTCCCACTCCAATGGCCAAGCTTTTTGACGAGGATTATCCCAGGACCAGCGCTGGGGCTCCAGGATTTTCCCTCTCCCCCTCCACTCTTGGCGACGAGCGCTGGCAGATTCAAGGCTGGGATGAGCCCTCTCCCCAGAGGACAACGCTTTGCTGACCCCTCATCCCCATCCCAGGCCCTTTAACACCTCCAGCGGACTTTGTTTTCCCTTTTTTCTGCGAGTGTTTTCTGTGCCTTGCCGCGGTTATGGCGCTGCAGCCGTCAGCTCGCAGCGAGTCCCCGGGAGAAGGTGCCAACTTTAACATATGCCTGAGCAGTTCTTTTCAGACATATACAAACTGGAACAATGCCTCGCTGGGAATATGCTTGTTGGTGCAATTTGCCAACTGTGGCTTCAGATCTGCTCTTTTCAGCACGCACCGAACTATTTGTGGACGGTGCAAAAGCCGGGATCGCCGGCGGGGTCTCTGGAAGGATCTCTCCAGGCACCAGGAGCCAGCAGGGAGGGCAATCCAGACCTCTGAGCGTCACAAATAACAGTCAGACAAACATTTTGAGAGCCCCATGTCCTTTTTTTCCTCTTTGCTTTAGGAAATCTGGCGCTGATTTCTCCCTGAGCACCTTCTCACCTTGTGCGAGCAGGACTTTGCTCACCTCATCACATTTCCTTGGATTCCAACATCTCCCGGTGGCTCCTCCATCCCTGGGTTTCACCTTTCAGGCAGGACATCGCCGGGATGTGACTCTGGCGCACTCCCAGGGATCCAGGGGCAGCCACAGCAAATCTGGGAACCTGTGCCAGGGCCTCCCCACCATCAGAGGGAAGGATTTCTTCCCAACAGAGCAGCTCTCAGTGCCCAGGTCTTTGCTGTCTTTACCCGAAAACATCCTCCCCACGATCCCGAGTGATCCCAAGGATTGCCCCACAGCCCTTGCAGCCTCACCGATGGAAGGTCCCGGCTCTTTCCCCACCAAATGTGAAGCCACAGAGGTGCAAGAGCTGCCAAAGCCGAGCTGAGCCCACCCTTGGCACGATGGGTGGGTCAGGGTGTCACCCCTCTGTCACACCCTTGGACAAAAGGACTGACCAACCTTGGCTGGCCATTCCCCCAACTCCTTCCCATGGGTTTGTGGACACCACGGCAATGTTTGAAGGAAACCTGGGAAGAGGATGACAAAGTGGGGCTGGGTTGTGTCCAGGGGGATGGCCAGGCTCTCCAAGTGGGCAGGGAAAGGTGACAAAGCAGAGGAGTTTTGTCACCAGCACCCATGAGGACACAGCTCTGCACTGGCCTTCACCCCACAAACTTCCAGGGCAGGGATCACATCCCGTTCCTCGCCCCTGGAACGCTCCCTCAGCAGGCGCAGGAGGTGCCCAGGAGCAGGGAGGGTCAGAGCCTGCACTGCCCGTTCCCCGGGCAGAGCTGCCAAAGGCAGAAGTGTTTGAGACAGCAAATCATCAAGGGACCATTGTTCATAGCAACCTCGGTGGAAATATTTGTGTGTGTGTGTGTGTGAGAGTGTGCTGGCATCCAATTTGGCACCGGTTACTCAGCACAAGTGGGCGGCCTGTCCCTTTCTCTCAGCTGGAGCCTCCTCCTCCTCACAGGGACCCAGAGGAGGGATGGAAGGAGAGCAGATGGTTTGGGGGTGCTCAGGAGTGCCGGTGCCAAGGGCTGGCTCATCCTGGCAGGCTGAACGTGCTCCACACCAAGGAGGTCTCTGCAAGAAATGGGGGATGCAGGGGGTCTGTGAGGAGCCCTTAGGATTCAGCCTTTGGTTGGGTTTTGGGGAGAAGGAGCAGGAATTGAGATCTTTGGGGTGTGGGATTCTGCATCAAAAATTCTGTATCTCTTCACAAGTCCAAAGGAATTTGAGGAACTGGTGCTGGAGATGGACTTTGGACATGGGATGGAGGGACAGGACACAGGGAATGGCTCCCACTGCCAGAGGGCAGCGATGGATGGGATTTTGGGAAGGAATTGTTCCCTGTGAGGGTGGGGAGGCCCTGGAATGGATTGCCCGGAGAAGCTGTGGCTGCCCCTGGATCCCTGGAAGTGCCCAAGGCCAGGCTGGACAGGGCTTGGAACAACTCCAGGAGTTGTCCCTGCCCATGGCAGGGGTGGGACAGAATGACCTTTAAAAGACTTTTCAGTCCCAGACCAATCTGATTTTATGCTGAAGGGCCACTCCAGGCTTTGCCAAGAAGAAGCCTCAGGTCTTCCTCCAAGTGAGGATCCAGGGGCAGCAGCCCGAGGAGCTGGCCAAGGCAGGCTCCTCCAGATCACCTCCCCTTCCAGCACCACCAGACCCCCCTTGCACAGGGAAATTCCCATTAAAACCTTCCCCGTTCCTCTCATCCCTGCAAAAAGTGAATGGGGAGACCTGTCCTGACCTCCACCCCCTGCACATCTCCTGGCACTTCGTTCCTCTCCAGAGCCCCTCCCTGCTGCTGGAACGAGCTGAGATGGAGCCCAGCTGGCTCCCGCACCCCTTGGAGCTCAGGCAGGGCTGCCTTCCCACGCTGTGTCTTTCACCCAAATGGAGCAGCTCCCAGCTGAGCTCTGCCACCCATCGTGCCAAGGGTGGGCTCAGCTCGGCTTTGGTGGCTCTTGCACCTCTGTGGCTTCACCTTTGGTGGGGAAAGAGCCAGGACCTTCCATCAGTGAGGCTGCAAGGGCTGTGGGGCCGTCCTTGGGATCACTCGGGATCATGGGGAGGATGTTTTTGGGTAAAGACAGCAAAGACCTGGGCACTGAGGGCTGTTCTGTTGGGAAGAAATCCCAGGTGGGGAGGCCCTGGCACAGGTTCCCAGATTTGCTGTGGCTGCCCCTGGATCCCTGGAAGTGCCCAGGGCCAGGCTGGACAGGGCTTGGAGCCACCGGGGATGGTGGGAGGTGGAGAACTCCAGGTTGGAATGAGAAGATCTTTAGGATCCCTTCCATTCATGACTTTATGATTCCCAGATTTCCAGGCTGCAGTGCTGGACATTCCTGACCCCAGACTCCTGGGGCTGTCACTCCTCAAGGACATTTCACTGACCACTCCTGGGTGTCCCCACCAGCCGCAGGTGAGCAGCAGCCCCAGCTCTGTGGCTGAGTTGATCTGAGCTCAGTTCGGATTCCCAAGTGGTTTCTGAGAGCTCTGAAGGTGTCCCAGAATATCTGGGACACCTACACAGAGCAGGGAGGTGTGGAATGGAGTCTCCACTGGCATCCCCTGTGGTGGAGATCCTTGCTGGACACTGTTTTCCTTGTGTGAGCTGAGGGTTTTTGTGGGATAACAGGAAAAATCCCCTCACTGCAAGAGTGGGGAATCACTGGAACAAGCTCCAGAAGAAATCGTGGTCGCCACCCCTGGAAGTGTCCAAAAAAAACGAGATGTGGGGATTTGTCTCAGTGGGAGTGGGGGAAGTCAGTCACAGGCTGGGCTTGGTCTGGGAGGTCTTTTCCAACTTTAATGATTCCGTGAGTGCAGGACAAGAGTTCCCATCTGCTTGAGGTGGGGAATGGAGGTTTTTGGCCACCTGAGCTCCCTGTGCCCACATCCACCCTCACACCAGATGGCTGCAGCCAGGTTTCCCCTGCACAGAAAACTGATATTTGGGGTCATTTTAGCACCTCTCCCGTGCCCCTGAGTGACAACTGAACACCCTGAGTGACAAATGAACATTTCCAGCTCTTCTCAGTGCAGCCTCTGGGCTCTCCAGATCAGCCGCTTCAGCAAGGTGGGAATCTCTGCCTCTTTGCCACAGCAAAGCCTCAGGGAGAACACATCATTATCCTGATTTTTCCCTTTTTTTTTTGGGTTCTGCTTCCTTGGCTGGCAGATCCTGCTGGAGATCAGCCTGGGGGAATGACCTTGGCCTCAAATTCCAGGCTGAAGGTCCTGGTGAAGCAAGGCTGCTCTCAGTCCCAGCTCACAGGTGTCCCAGGCAACACCTTGGGCTCCTTCCAGCCCTCCAGGGAGAGGCACAGCCCCAGAAATCAATAACTGGGTTCTTCTGAAAGTCAGCAGGGCTCTGGTGTGATCCAAGCCACCTTCTCCAGAACTTTCTGTCCCTGCTGGAAGCAAAGAAGGGGTCCCTAAAGGAGAGCCCTGGCCCTCCGTGCCACCCCCAGGGCAGGGTTTGCTCAATTCCCAGTGCCCAGCTTCCCCCAGAATGGAGCCAGGCAGGCTTTGAGGGAAAATACCTTGATTTTTTTGTGGGAACACCACCCCGAGGCCCTGCTGAAGCAGGGAGAGCCAATCCCTCCTTGTCAGCCCCCCCAAAACAAGTTTCATCTCCAGATATTCTCCCTCAATCTCTTTAAAACTGGGATTTTTTTCCTGACTCCAAATGCTCCTTATTGACCATGCAATAAACACTCAGGCCCTCCCCTGCCGTATTTTCCCCTCCCTAAAACACCCATAACTTGCTTTATACTAATTCTATATTAAATTTATATTAATTTTATATTAATTTTATATTAATTTTATATTAATTTTATATTAATTTTATATTACTTTTATATTAAATCCTCTCCCAGCAGTGGTTTCTCCACCTTTCTGGACTACAAGAATTCCCTCCAAACTTCAATTAATGACTTGGAAGGTCTTGTTCTCCTTCATTCCCATCCTGCATTCCCCCAAAAATCCCCCCATGAAGCAGCAGCTGGGAACATCCTGTGGTGTGAAGGTCTCTCCTGATGCTGGGACACCACGAAGCCCAAGCTCAGGCTGCCACAATCTCCTGCCCAAGGACGGAGCTGCTCCCCTCCCATTAATGGGATTCATGAAATAATGCATAAATGAGCAGATTATGAATGGACCCAGAGGCTGAGAGGTGCCCAGAGCTCCACATCCCACCAAAGGCCAGTCCTCCCATGCCTGTGCTCCCAAGAGAACCAAGAAAAGCTGGAGGAAACTCATGAAAACTCACATTTTAATGGTCTGAGGAAGCTGATTCGTGGCCAGAGCTGCAGAGAGGTCGGGGTGGGTTTGTGCAGGAGGAGGGGAAGGGGTGAGAGGCTCATGGAGTGACCCCATTTGTGCTCTGAAGAATTTTTGGGGGGTTCGTGACTTTGCCAGAGGAGCTGGGAAAGGCAAAGATGAGAAGATGGAGCTGCCTGAGTTCACCCGTTTTTTTCAGCAGTGAGGGTGTTTCACCAGCTGGACAACTTACAATTGGATCCTCTCCCAGCCTTTAAACTGAGCCCATCTGTGTTTTTAAATACTGAGTTTAACCCCCAGAAATGATGATACAAACTGGAAAAAAAAATTAAAAACCAGGCCATCAGCCACTTTCTGGAAAGGTCCTGATTCCCTGCACTTCGTGACCCCTTGGGGAACCTCTGCCCCTTGCAGAAACAAACTCCAGGATGTTTGAAAAACCCATTTGTGCTGCATCCAGGGCAGTGCAGCAACAGCTGAAGGTCACAAGCAGGGTATAAATAGAAAGGAGGTTTTGTTGTGACAGGTCCATCCGGAGCCATTGCTCCTGGGTACGGCCATCTGGGATGGGAGAGGAGCCTGCAGGGAAGGGAAAGGGGCTCTGTCCTTGCAAGGGTGATTTTACCTCATTTTACTGATGCCAGAATGATTTTTGTCTTTTCTTTTCTACCCCTTTTACACAGTTCTCTGTACCCACAAGTATCAGCAGCATGCACACTTGCAACCTTTTACTCAGTTCAGTGCTCAGTGTTTGTAAGTGTTCTGCAGGCCTGAGACTGAACAGCCCAGAGCTGCAGAGCCAGGGACACCAAACATTCCCACTGGCTCAGGAACCCAAGGGCTCCTGACAGGAGGATTCTGGAAACTCGAGCTGAGCCCAGCCCAACCTCATTATTGGGCCCCTTGTTGGATCTGTGCTGTGTAAAGTCTAGAACTGGTGTGTGTGATTGATGGGGGTGCATTTGCCACGCTGTCACCTGGGTGAAGTGGATGCACCAAACAGGATCCTGATTAAAATACTGAGGGAAAGACCCCAACCCCTTTAACTGTGTCTGGTTTCATTTTCCTAACACCAGGAAAAAGCATCATTACCGATTCTGGAGAAAAATCAGGCATGTGACGCAGCTTTGGGATGCAGGTTCCTCCTGTGGGGTTTCCATCGGGGAGCCAAGCAGGGAAAAGGAAGTTTTCACCTGTGGAGAGCATTTTCTGTCTGCAGGGGACTGTCCTTCTCATTTGGGGACCTCAGTGTCCCCATCAGAGGGGCTAAGAGAGGCTTCCTGGTGTCCTTTAGCATGGGCTGGTGGGATTTTTTACCAGCTTCTCACCACGTGCTACTAAAGACCTTTTTTTTGCCCAAAATGCTGCTTAATTCCACTTCCCTGTCCCTCCCATCAGCTCCCTGCACCCGACATTTGTCATCCTCAGGTATTTGGGTGACAAATTCCTCATGGTTTGGAGCAGGGGATGGAGCACCCCGGGCCCAGAACCACAACGCCTGAAACAACAAGTTGTGATCACTCCAGCAACACCCCCTGGGTGTCCTGGAAAAAGGGGGGAAAAACCTCTGGAATCTCAGTAAAAACAGCAGGAATGAACCCTGGGATGGAGGAGAGGAGAGGAGAGGAGAGGAGAGGAGAGGAGAGGAGAGGAGATCTTGGCTTTCAGCATTCCTGGTGTTTCAGGAAAGCTCCTGGGGAAGGACACAACCTGTCCCGTGATACCATGGCTGGATGGTGGCCAAAAAGCCCCTCAGCTCTGCCTGAGGTTCATCTCACCGAGGAATCTGCTTTCCCAAAGGGAGGAACATCCTGTCCTGCCCCGGGATGGGTGAACGCCAGGCTGGAGACCAGAGAGCTGTGAGTGCTTGGTGAGGGCCCTTTTTTTGGAAACCTGGCCCTCTCCAGGGAGCAGAACCTCTGACAGCTTCCTCCTCCCACTCTTGGGAGGTCCCTTTCAGCCTTGAACACAGAGCAGGAGCAGCCCCCTGCCCCACATACACCCCATGTCCAAGATCCAGGTTGTCTGCACCTCTCTGAGCACAAAAACGTGGATAACTCCCCAAACCTCCACCTCCTGCTCCAGCTGGTGGGGAGGAACTGATCCAAGGAAGAGCTGGAGGTCAGGGATGCCAGGCAGGTAATCCAGAGCTCCCCAGATGTATTCCAGCTTCTCCCACTTCCACACAGCCTTGCTGGATCCATTATTGGGTTCCCACAGGATTGTTTTCACCAGGTGAAGATGGGACCTCGGAATCTATTGAAGAACCTAAAAGCGGCTTTCTGGAAGCCCTTGGGAATAAAAGGAGGAGAATCCCAGCTTTTCTTTCCATCTTGGAGGGAACAGTTTTGTCCCTCTCCTTGAAGGACAGCTGGGTGAGTGGCACTGTGACTACAGAGAGGAAAATCTGTTCCCTCCTGCCCTGGCTGCTGCTGTGGTATTGGATTGTGTGCTGGGTCACACCTATTGATCTCAGCGGGCTAAAAATCACACAGCCCATAAATAACTCTCCAGCTGGGCCAGAAATCCTGAGCAAGGGGCTCTTGGGAGAGCTGCTGCTGGTGTTTCTCTGTCCCTCTCCTCCTGGGACAGGTTTGGGTTGACCCAGATGATTGGGGCTTGCTGGAATGCTTTTTTTGTTTGGGTTTTTTTTTTTGTTTGTTTTGTTGTTGTTGTTCTTTTGATTTTCATTTTTTGGGTTTTTTGGGTTTTTTGGGGTTTTTTGTTTTTTGGGTTTTTTCGTTTTTTGGGTTTTTTTGGGTTTTTTTTGTTTTGTTTTTTGTGTTTTGTTTTGTTTTGTTTTGTTTTGTTTTGTTTTGTTTTTTTGCAGGTGTTTTCTAAGCAGGGCTGGGTTCTCTCACCCTTAATCCTGGAAAGGCATCACCACCAGGCTGGAATGGGGCACTGCTGATGTCCAGCTCCGTGGTCCTGCCATGCCAGTGGCTCAGACAGGAAGGCAAAGGTGCCTCTGCTCTGCTGTCCCTTCCCCAGTCATTCCCTGTGCTCCGTGCCCCCTCTGAATCCAGGAACTGCACGATTTTGGCACAAAAATCAGCGAGAAACCCACGGCAGAGACACCAAAGCAGAGGATGGGGTTGTGCTGCCTGAAGGAAACAGCCCCAGATGGTTCTGGGGTGGAGGAGCAAAACCTGGGCCCTGCAAAATCCAGAACCCACCCAAAATTCATGGCAGGAACCCCTCCTTGGAGCCCTTCCTGCTGCCCCAGTGGCCTGGGCATGGTGAGGGACACGTGAGGAGAGGAGAGGGCACGGCCAGGCACCGTCCCTCTCCCTCCTCCCTCCCATTCCCTTGTTTTCACACTGCTGAACAACAAAAAAACAAAACAAAAAGCAAAAAGCATTCCCCACGTAATGATGATTCGGCCAGCAGGACAAGTCAGGCATGGCAGAGCTTGTTCTGGAGCTGGGGACAGGCAGCAAATCCCTCAGAGCTGCTGCCACCGAGATTTTTGTCCCCCCAGCACCCTCTGGCTGCTCCCACCCCCCGTACCCCAGGTTTTTTGGGGGGCTGGGGGTGCCCAGCCACTGCAAGAGAGGCTTTGGGAGCTGGCAAAGCACAGCCTGGCTGCATTTCCCACTTTATCTCAGGCCGTGGCAACATTTTTTGGCCTGATCTGTGATTTTTTTTCTCAGCTCCCAGCATTTCAGAGCTCGCTGCGTGCCCTGGGAGTGGGGAGGAGGCAGAAATTCACTCTGCTGGGGCAGGAGGAACCTTCCAGAGAGCCAGGCTGGTGCTGAGAAAGCTCCAGAGGCCTCCAGGCCCCAGATCCCAGCCCCAGGAATGAAATCCATGGCAGTGCAGGGGGGATGGAGAGTCAGCCAGGCAGGGGAAGGTTTATTTAGAGAAAGAACCGTGGGCTGCCTGCCCACACCAGGCTTTCAGCTGCTGATCTGCACGTGCCGGGGCTGGGGGCGGTGGGGGAAGGAGTCCACTATTAAAAGCCTGGCAGGATCTCTGCTGGATCCTGCAGGAGCTCACTGAGGGTCTGCTCCAGCAGAATCCCACCCCCAGTGCCACCTCAAGTGACCCCGGGACTCCAGCAGGGACAAATCACCTCGACCTCTGGTCCTGCAGGGAGGGCCCGGCAGCAATTCCTGGGAAAGCGGGGGCTTGGAAGGGTTTTCCATGATTTGTGAGGTGCCCAGAGATGCTGAGCATCTTGTGGGGAAGGGAGAAGATGGAGCTGTGCAGAATCACCAGGCTCCTGAGCTGGGAGTAGCCTGGAATGATGTGGGAAAGATTTTTCCCTTTTGTTTTCTATACATTTTACACAGCTCTCTGTATCCACAGGTATTTGCAGGCACACTTGGAGCCCTTCACTGAGCCTGGTGCTCAGTGCTCTGCAGGCCCTGGGACTGAACAGCCCAGAACTGCTCAAAAAAAGGCAATCAAAGGTGATCAAATCAATCCTCCCATGTCACTGTTCAATATCCAGAGAGGTGTTTGGCCCCTCTGAGAGATCCAGTGGTGCCAGAATTATTTTTCCTTTTCTTTTCTATCCCTTTTCCCCAGCTCTGTGCACCCACAGCACCAGCAGAGCTGTAACCCTTCCCTGAGCCTGGTGCTCAGTGCTCTGGGAGTGCCCTGCAGGCCCTGAGCCTGAAGAGCCCAGAGCTGCAGAGCCAGGGACACCAAACATTCTGCTGCCTCAGGAAGCCAAGGGCCCCTGGCAGGACAGATTCTGGAAACTCAAGCTGAGCCCAGCCCAGCCCCAGCATTGGGCTCCCTTGTTGGATCTGGGCTGTGTGAGGGCTGTACCTTGTGTGTGTGACTGATGGGTGTGTGCATTGTGTCACCTGGGGGAGCTGATGCATCCAACAGGATCCTAATTAAACACCGAGCTAATGACCCCCATCCCTCTCACCGTGTCTGCCTTCATTTCCCCAACATCAGCAAAAGGCATCAGGAACACCGATGATCCTTGGCTTTAAGGGTGATCCGGGCACTGAATCCGCTCCTCACCCTCCCAGCGATGGGAACCAGCCCAGGATAATCCAAATCCATCCCCTTCCCTCTCCATTCCTGCCCGCGCCCTGCTCTGGGGACGGCTCTGTCCCCACTAATTAAGGTGGAGATCCCTCCTTAATTAGTGCCAAGGGCACTTCCTGGCTCATTAACAGCAGCAGGACACGGGGAAAGCGGTGCTGGGCGTGCCAGGAATTCCCCTGCCTGGATGGGGACAAAGCGCTGGGAGCTTTTGGGACCTCAGGATTGGTGTTTTGGAGCCAGCCTCGCATTTGGAGTGATGCCTTTTCCTGGTGTTAGGAAAATGAAACCAGACACGGTTAAAGGGGTTGGGGTCTTTCCCTCAGTATTTTAATCAGGATCCTGTTTGGTGCATCCACTTCACCCAGGTGACAGCGTGGCAAATGCACCCCCATCAATCACACACACCAGTTCTAGACTTTACACAGCACAGATCCAACAAGGGGCCCAATAATGAGGTTGGGCTGGGCTCAGCTCGAGTTTACAGAATCCTCCTGTCAGGAGCCCTTGGATTCCTGAGCCAGTGGGAATGTTTGGTGTCCCTGGCTCTGCAGCTCTGGGCTGTTCAGTCTCAGGCCTGCAGAACACTTACAAAACACTGAGCACTGAACTGAGTAAAAGGTTGCAAGTGTGCATGCTGCTGATACTTGTGGGTACAGAGAACTGTGTAAAAGGGATAGAAAAGAAAAGACAAAAATAATTCCAGCATCAGGAGCAGCGGGGAATCGGCACAGAATCATAGATTGGTTCGGGTTGGACGCCTTAAAGGAATTCCAGTGCCCCAGGTTGCTCCAAGCCCCGTTCTGGGAAGTGAGAGGAGTTGTGAGGAAGGAATGAAGACCCTCAGGAAGGAATGAAGACCCTCAGGAAGGAATGAACACCCTCGGGAAGGAATGAACACCCTCGGGAAGGACTGAACACCGTCGGGAAGGAATTAATTAACACCCTCGGGCCCAGCAAGACTGGGGGCGGTGGGAGCCCCTGGACAGGGTAATTTGGACACATCTCACACGAAAAGGGACATTTCTCGCCCCCAGCACCTGCAGTGCCACCCCAGCTGCTGCCGGAGGGACGGGGCAGCTCCAGGGCGGTGCTGTCACCTCGGAGAGCTGCTCCTCCTCTGTCCCCACAGCTCAGGAGCTGCGGGAAGGATGCTGAAGGACCTGCCAGCCAGGAAACCTTGGAAATGCATTAGAGAGATCATTCGCCACAACCTCTCCTTCTCAGCAAGAGCAGAGGTGCTTTTCCTACTCCGAGTTTACCTGCAGGAGGTGACAAAAAGGGGGAAAACACAAACTGATGTGCAAATTTCCCTGTAATTTCCCTGTAAACACAAACTCTGGTGCAAATACAGGATCCTGGACGGTCATTCCTCCATTCACTCCCTGGCTCCAGCACCACCAAAGAGCAGAGCTGATCCTCCAGCAGGGACTCAATCTCAGATTCCCACCCTGCTCTGGGTTGGGAGGGACCCTAAAGCCCCTCCAGGTCTCTCCTCCTGCCCCTCTGCCAAGGACGAGCCCCAAGCCCACCTGGGAGGGAAGGAGGAGGGGATGCAGGGTCATTAATGCAAAGGGGAACGAGGCTGGGAGGGCTTTCCTGCCTCAGCATCTCAATTGAAATGGGTTTCCCGTCCTCCTCCTCTGCTCCCAAGCCCAGGCTCCTTCAAGGGCATCTCCTGGCCTGGCGCTGTGCACTCCGCATCCCCATGAACCTCTCACATCTCTTTAATTAAATGTCAAGATATGCAGGGGTTTGGGTTTTTTTAACTTTTAAGCATCCTCTGCTCGGAAAAATTAATGGAGAGCTTGGTTACTGTGAGGGGAGGAGAGAGAGGGAGCTGTGGGTGGGAAAATTGTGGGGAAAACAGTCAGGAAGGATCCCTGGAATCCTTTGGGTTGTTTATTTGGGAATCAGGAGAGGGTTCTGCCCACAGAGGGTGCCCAGGGAATGGGCACGGCCCCGGGGCTGCTAGAGCTCCAGGTGGGATTGTTGGGGGGTCTGTGCAGGGCCAGAGGATGGATTGGATGGTCCTGGTGGGTCCCTTCCAGCTCGGGAAGCTCCAGGGGTCTGCGAGGCACCAAACAAACCCTGAGGAGCAGCTCCTCCCTCTCCAGAGCCAGGGCTGCTCCTGGGGCATCACCCCGGGGGAAAACAATCCTGTCCTGAAGGGCCTGAAGGGCTTTCCTGCTGGAAAGGACAGCCTGGACCGCCCGCGGGGGCTGGGGACATCATGGAATCCCAGAATCCCAGAATCTCAGAATCCCAAAATCCCAGAATCTCAGAATGTCAGAATCTCAGAATCCCAGAATCCCAAAATCCCAGAATCTCAGAATCTCAGAATCCCAGCATCCCAGCATCCCAGCATCCCAGAATCCCAAAATCCCAGAATCCCAAAATCCCAGAATCCCAAAATCCCAGAGTCTCAAAATCCCAAAATCCCAGAATCCCAGATTCCCAGAATCTCAGAATCCCAGAATCCCAGAATCTCAGAATCCAAAAATCCCAGAATCTCAGAATCCCAGACTGGTTTGGGGTGGAAGCAGCCTTCAAACTCATCCCTTTCCAGTGTAAATTGGGATGGCAGTGGGATTTGGGCATCACCCTGGTGGGAGATGTGTTTTTGTCACCTTTTGTCACCCAGAGTCAGCTTCAAAATCAGAGAAATTTTGTGTTCCAACTGTAATTTCTCCTGGAAAACACTCAGGGAGGCTCCTCAGGTGGCAACATGAGCCAGATTCCTCATTCCCCTCCATCTCCAGAGGCTGCAGCAGGAGCTGACGCATTCCAGGTGCACAAACACCAAAATTCAGGTGGAATTGTCAGTCCCTGCCCCAAAAATAAGAAGAAATGGTGCCTGTGCCTGGGTGGAAGGCAAAAGGAGGCTGGAGACAAACACATCCCATCTTTGGCGAAACCCTTCAAAATTTCCCAGGGCTTGGGGAGAAAAAAATTCAGATTTTTTAGAAACTGCTTGGGTTGGGAGCCAGAAGGACGTGGGCAGCTGTTGATGGGAACCACGAGCTCTCCTGTTTCCAAACCCAACCTTGCTGGAGCTGCTCCTTCTCCCCGGTGAAATTTGGGGACTGGGCTGTCCCCCCAGTCCCTCTGGTGGGATCTCATTATGTGATGAGCTGAACATCTGGATTAAAATAGATCAAATAGGCACTAAATCCTAAATAAGCCTGGGAGCTCAGGGGCAGCCATATGCTCAAAAAATAAAAAATCTCTCCTTGCCATTTCCTCACACCGGAGCGGGGTTTTATCCTCCCGGCCAGCTCAGGGACAAAACTTCTGCTCTCCCTGCTCTGGATCAGCATCCCTTTTAGGCTGGGAAATGGGAAAAAGGTTTGGGATGGCAATGAAAGGAATAAATCTTCAAATGGAGCTGGAAAAGGAAGAAAACCAGGGCGTTGTTGTGTGGTGCATTCAAAAAATCTCCCTAAATGTCCCTGGGTATTTGGGATTTTAGGGAAATCCTGTAGGGACACAGGGAATGTTGATGTTTGGTGGTCTGTCTCCTCATCAAGGGATGGACCCAAGGGTGCTGCAGGGGGTGGGAAGGACCTTCAATCCCATCCAATTCCAGCCCTGCCATGGGCAGGGACAATTCCACTGTCCCAGGTGGCTCCAAGCCCTGTCCAGCCTGGCCTTGGGCACCGCCAGGGATCCAGGGGCAGCCCCAGCAAATCTGGGAATTCTGTGCCAGAGAATTCATTCCCAAAATCCCCCCTAAATCTCTGCTTTTCATGGCAGACTCAAGGGAGGGCTCAGGGAAAACCCATCCCAACGTTGCCTTTGTGCCCTGGGAGCACAAAAATAAAGGGTGGCCGCTGCCTTTAGGGTCATGTTCCTTATTCAGCTCAGCAAAACAAGGCCTGAGGTCCTGGCAGGATCATCCTGGAGCTGGTTTTAGCTGATTTTTGCTGATTTTAGCTGATTTTTGCTGATTTTAGCTGATTTTTGCTGATTTTAGCTTATTTTTGCTGATTTTAGCTGATTTTAGCTGATTTTAGCTGATTTTAGCTGATTTTAGCTGATTTTAGCTTATTTTTAGCTGCTTTTAGCTGCATTTTGCTGCTTTTAGCTGCTTTTTGCTGATTTTTGCTGATTTTTGCCGCTTTTTGCCGCTTTTTGCCGATTTTTGCCGACTTTAGCTGATTTTTGCCGATTTTTGCCGATTTTTGCCGATTTTTGCCGATTTTAGCTGCTTTTTGCTGCTTTTTGCTGATTTTAGCTGCTTTTAGCCGATTTTTGCCGATTTTTGCCGATTTTTGCCGATTTTTGCTGCTTTTTGCTGTAACAGCACATTCCCCAAAGGTCAGATGAGAATTTTTGGTGTGGGGACCAGTCAGGCCAGCAGCTTTTGACCAAGCCTTTGGAATCTGTGTAGTTTCACCCTAAAAACACCCCAAAAACCATCCCGTGAGGGTGTGGATGAAACCAGGGGTGGTTCTGTGTCCTGGCAGTGCCAGCAGCAGCTCTGTTGGGTGAGGATGAGCAGCTCCAACCTCAAACCCTCCAGCAGCCAAAAATTCCGGGATTGCTCCAACCTCAACCCCTCCAGCAGCAAAAAATCTGGGATTGCTCCAATCTCAGCCCCTCCAGCAGCAAAAAATCCAGGATT